>JAXQQM020083118.1:0-208654 GCA_034641835.2 Pinus albicaulis | reverse complement strand
TGAAAATATCTCTTATCGTTTCCATGTTTGAAATTTTGATAAGCGATAAACAGATCTGACCCGACCCTTTTTAATACCTCTCCGGGCATAATAGATTCTAAGGTTAAGATGGAACTATGCCATTTTGTTATAGTTATTTCAGTATAATAATTAAAATAAATAGTAGTTTCCTATGTTATATATTGATAAAATGTGCACTTCCACTAATATCATAGAGACTTGGAGCACCACCTTGCCAATTTTGTAACTGTTTTGGGTGAGCAACAAACCAGACATGGCAATCATGGTGCTGAGCAAAGCGCTTCACCTTTGTAAGCATCTGACTGACATACTCAGTTTCCGTTTGATTAGAAGGACGCTGATGATCCAACTCATTGTATGGATCAATTACCAAGCCACGTACTCCATGCCTAAAAACTGCTGCCTTCGCAAGTTCAAGGACCCACTTTATTGAAGGAAGTGCTTCATTTTCACACCTTATCAGAAAAAAAACTGTTATTTAGCCACTGCTTTCCCTGCTCTAGTTCTTCCGCACTGATTCGTGGTATGGAGTCTCCAAGTTTAGCATGGAAGAAAGGCTTTTTTATATGCTTTTCTAGCAGGTTTCTCGCATGCTCCTGAACCTTGTTTTCCATGGAGAAAAGAACAAATGGCCAGCCTTCAGCATGGTTCAAATTACACAAGAGAGCATCAATCCACTCACTTTTCCCAGAATTTGGTACTCCAGTTACTAAGGTTAACTCTCCTGGTATAACTCGGTATAATTCATCCAATCCTGTCAATCCAGTTGACACGCCAAGTTCAGTTCTCAGTTGAAGATTATAGTAAGCATCAATCACATCATAGAAACGTTTGAATCTAAATAACCCTATTGGATACAGTTCAGCACCTTCAATTGCTTCCTTCAGAGCCTGCTTTCCAAAACGAATCAATACCTCATTTGCATCTTTGCATAACTCATTTGTTGATTCACTTCTCCTAGGCCATGTAACTCGCCAGCACCTCTCACGCCCAATACGTCGAGCAAGCTCTTCTGCAAGAGCTTGTTTAGGCTTATCTGCATCTGTAGCTAGATAAATACGACTAGCCTCATTGCAGACATATTAAACCAGCTTAGAGAGAGTCCAGACCCTGATTCTGGGATGCATCACCCACTATAAGAAAATAGTTCCACAACCCATTATTCAAGCAGAGTTTGATGTCCACGCATTTCACTTTGAGATCATTTTCTGTTTGGTTTCTTTCCTTCATAGAGTCAGATCTCTCAAAAATTCTACCATCAAGAGAGAGAAGTACCCTTATCTTGCTCTTTTCTCCTCTCGCCTCAAATCCTCCCCCCTAAGGATGTGCTCGAGATTGGTTCTCATAGGCATCTTGGCTTCTCTAGTTGCTGACTATCTCCATAGAGCACCTTCCCCCATTCAATTTTTTTCTTTCCATCTCTTACCAATTCGACAAGGACTGAATCAAACCATCAAAGACTATATCTATAGATTGTACATTCAAGTCACTTGACCTCACCTTCGACAAGCCTAGGCTCAAAGATGTCCTTCTACCTAGAGCACTTTTTGGATCAAACCATCAAAGACGATATCTATAGATTGTACATTCAAGTCACTTGACCTCACCTTCGACAAGCCTGGGCTCAAAGATGTCCTTCTACCTAGAGCACTTTTTGGAGCTACAGGATGGCACCATAGTCTAACCCCCTTACACACGTAGACATTGAATGCACTCACAGATGATTTTCTCCAAGTTTTAAAATTGTTTAAAATATGATTGTTTAGTAACTCTTTTCTCTGGGATACAAGAAGGCTGAAAGATTTTTTCTTGTATATTTGAAGCTCTCCATTATTATATAAAAGGATTTTTTGCTTGTATATTTTTATGCTCTTTGCCATAGTAATGTCGTAGTGTATGAAGTTTTAAATTGTTTTTATTATTTTTATTATATGTTGGATGTGATTTTGATTGAAAATGCTTCTTTTTTATTTATTGATTAAAAAAAATTATTAGAAAAATTATTGCTTTAAGATTAGAAAATGTATTTATATCTAAACTATTTATGAAAAGTTTAATATTGTTTGATTTTCTCTACCATGTCCTTTTTACATATATCTAGAATAATATTATTTGTAGTTTCCGATTTTTTGTAACATTTTACTACCATAATCAAAATCTATAGAAATAATAATCTAACATTATAATATCTTGAAATGGAGCTAGCCAACTCAAATATAGCATTGCAAATCCCTGGCTAAGTTAGATGAGGAGGCTATGTATTACTTAGTATTGTATCCATATTGGGGTTGCAAGTTCTATGGGTTCAAAAGAACACTTGCAAACAATTTGTTTTCCATATGACCTCTCTTTTTCATATATAAATTTCATTCTTTTAGCCATTATGGATTTGAGAAAAATACATCCTGATAGGCCAATAAAAAGCCTTAACAATGAATTAAACATGAACAACTATTAAATATGGCTAACCAAGCAGCATCAAAACAAACAACTAAATCACCAAGGCTAGTAGTGATAAATAATAAAAATTATAGGATACTTCAAAATTCCATGTAAATAATTTTTTACCTAAAATCACTAGATGGTGAGGCCCACAGCAACAACTGCAAAAGCAATGCAATATAACCAATCAAACTACATCAACAAAACATATGGTCTTGAATGAGGTTTTGGACTCTTTATATATAAATGTACACCATGGCAATGTATCTTATATAAAACTTTAATCCATGTGCTTAACCTTAACATTGACACAAATGGAATACAATTTTACTCACTGCTTTATGATAGAAAAATATTCGGATGAGTATTTCCCACATATCCGAAGTCAAAAGGGATAGATTAAAAAGGGATGCTCCGATCATTTATAAAAGATAAATTAAAGAAGCATGACATATTAGTAATGCAAATAGATATGCATACCAAGTATGTTCATATAACACAACAAATAGATGATTCAATACAAATGTCACATATTAGTCATATTTATCTCATGGGCCTTCAACTTAAATTATATATCTAGCATTAAATTAAGCTATAGGAGATAAATCAAAGAAGCATTTGAATGTAAATTAAACATGTGTAATAATTATGTCCTTTAGTTCAATAAATAGATAATAATTTGAAAATGCCATATCTAAGCTATATTTCATCTAAGTATCTTTCAATTTAAACTTATATCTAATGTTAAATTATATAAAAGAATAACAGTAATCCAAACTTCAAAATAATATTTAGAGTTAGTATAAAATGTGACATAATTTTGCTGCGTGGAAAAACATAGTTACCGAGAGTTCAAAACTCATGCATTTGAATAGAAAGTGGGTATACGAATGAGCAAGTAGATTTTTTCTAGAAATGAGGAAGTGAAGGTTGATAGAGAGCCACAAAAAATTGTAAATTCATACCTTAACAAAATTGTTAGATCCTTTTAAAGAAAACATATTTAATCAACTTTCATTGAAATATATGATAAACTCAACCCAATTTTATGAAAAATAGTATACCATTTTTTACATAATTTCACATAATACAAATTTAGATAAATATTACTTAAGTATTGTTATAAAGATTTAACTACCCATCGAGATATGGCCAAGTGATTGAGACAGGGCATCATCACAATAAAAAACCAAGTACAAATTGTAGTAATCCTAGAATCATGCTTTACATAAGGTAAAATTGGGAACTCATGACTTGTACTATAGATAAAAAACATTTACCCTTACCAAAAAATATATGATAAAAATTGACAAACTACATAAGCTTAAGCTTAAGGGGATATAATCCTTCTTGCCTTCCATATAGATAATGAAAATGATTGTTCCAAGTCTCATGTTGCTTCTCAAGTTATTTTATAAACCTTGATTGGAAAGAAAAATAGGAGGGCAGAAATGTAAGAAATATAAAACATAATGAAACACAACGTAAGAAATAGAGAACATAATGAAACACACATACATATCTCTAGACAATCAACACAATTATTTTCCTAGGAAATGCTTATATGGGAGACAAGCAACCCTAAAAAGTAATGATGCTCTAGACTCCTTTTTCCCTAGGAAACCCTTATGGGAGAAAAACAACACTAAAATGCAAACATGCTCTACTCTCTCTTTTCTGATATGGAAAATATGTGAGTACAAAGAAAGAGGTAATCTCTCTAGAGTTAGCTAAGACTTTTAGCGTGTAAGGTTGCTATAAAAACTTAACTTCGTACATTTTTCTCTCTAACTTCACATGGACTAGTTGTATTTTCAACTATGGAACAAAATACAATAGCAAAAAATGGAACTCTTATTCCTCTTAGTGGCCAAGTATTTAACATAGCGTGATAGCCAACTAGGTGTAAGACTTGACTCTGTCAACCATTAACGAGGTTTGTGATTGTAGACCTTTTAGAGTCTTCTTAAAATTCCACATGTAGGTAGCTTGCCATGCATGAGTAATGGGGCTAAAATTTCATTATCTCGTACCATGGTGGTCAACATGATAGGTCAACTTACTAAAGGCATAAATTTTGAATGAACTTCGTTTGATGTTTTTCTTGCACCATTGGATATGTCTTTAAGTGTAGAATAATGGTTAAGATTTCAGCACAAGGGATAATCGTTTGACCCCTAAAAATGTCATTTAATGACTCAAAATAATTCCAAAATGTTTTAGACCCCAATTCTCCACCCACCATTAAAATGACCTTACAAGTTGATTCTTACAGTTTTTTCACTCTATAAGCATCAAAATATATGACAAATAATATAATTATCCAATCTAGATCATTATTTAATAATTTTTTAAAATTATGAGTAAGATATGTACATCATGGAATTTAAATAAATAGCGTTAATTCATTGAACACCCTTGTACATGTTCCTTGTTGATACTTTGAAAGTAATACGTTTTGAAAAATAATTTGTTTATATGGATTCTATTTTCCACATTCTCTCAACCATATCAAAAACCTTCTTATAATATTTGAAACCTAAGGTCTTTCCCATACCAAAGTATGTTCTTTTAAAACATGTTTTCTTGGTGATATGGGTGATTTAGAAATGATTGGGAGAGCGAAATTCCTCATTTAATATGTACAATATGTTTGGTTCATGCCATTAAGCCAAGAATTTTAAATTCAATTGACTTTTAATATTTAACCAACTAAATCATGCAAAAAAAGAATAAAAAAATTTATGTTAGGGTTGTGGATTCAGGCATTGAAACAACACACCATGATATTTCAAATTTAAAAATGATGGTTTGAGTCCTAGGTAGCTTAGAATCCTATTTGTTTTCAAAATAAGGATGCACTCCAATTTGATTCTCATGATTAGGTTGTAATCATGAGGCTCTCGCTCAAGAGTGGACCTTCCCAAAATCTTGTGACGTCTTGTCACAAAGAAAACCATCAAAATAAAAACACATCATGCAAGAAACATAGCTTGCTGACATATCATTTTTCTCCTTCAAAGAAAAAAAATTCACATCATGTGAATATCTCCATGTACTCTTACATATTGGTGTACAAAACCATCAACCAAACACAAATTGACAAAACATGCCTCTTCAAACAATTGACTCTCAAGTCAAATAGTAGAGCTCAGGTACAAATTTCCATATTTGTTGCATTTAAGTGTGTCAACGTAACTCTACTTTCAACATATTGCTTCATGCAACATGCACTATACTTTGAATTTGCAAAGAAATTCATGAAACATCAAAATACATGCAAGGCCTTAATTAGATAAGAAATCTAACCATCTGTTAGCAAACCATTTCAATGGCGCATCTTTTAGCTGCACTTCATCATGTGAATCATCTTGACCCTCATCGTTTATGGAATCCTCTTTTCCATTCTTGTTGTTATCTCTTTCCACCTTCTTCAAATGTTGTGGATGACTTGTTGGATACAAAGTCCAACACTTGTCCACAAGGTGACCTTTCTTATGGCAATGAGTAATAAACAATTGCATCTTATTTTCAACATCATTTTCCTTTTCCAATGGGCCTTTGACTTTTTGCCTCATTTATTTAGAAAGTTTCAATGTGTATGGATATCTTCTTCCAACATCTATAAACATTATGATTATTCAAACCACAAAAGGAACATGTGCAAGTTCTTTTATATATATTATGTGAATATTTACCATGTTTATCATAATCGAAAGCAATTTGATTAAAGGCAAATTTATACCTTGAACATTCACCATTGTCGCCTTCTTGAGGAGGTGAATTTGATGAGGTAGTGGCTCTCCTCTGAATACTAGCAATGAATTCAATGAATAGATAGAGCTTTCAACATCCTCTTCTTTTACATTCTCATTAGTTGCATGTTTATTAACATCTTCTTGCAAAGTGGGTGTCAAACTTTTCCATTCATCATGAACACAAACTTCAAATGCTTGAGGTAATGAACACGAAATAAAATTCCTTCTTGGAACAGCTTCATGTGCCTCCTTGGCTTTGGAGCATTCTCCATGTTTTCCATAACCAAGACCCAAATAATTAGGCCCTTCCTCAACAACATTTGGCTCAACTATGCCTTGTATTAACTATGCCTTGTACATGGTTGCCTTTAACCCTTTACTTTCATAGCACATTTTCATCAAAAATTGTGTTGCAATTGTGATAACATTTGTTGTATGCAGAAGCTAATAAAAAATGATCGAAAATGACATTTTTGCTCTGTTTTTTTGAAGATTTAAGGAAAATTACACTAAGTAGCTTCCAACCTCATATGACCATCATGTCAAACTCATATTAGGATATTGTCCAAGTAAGAGCCACTTAAGCAAGCAATCTAGTATACATGACTCCAATTTCAATTAGCAACAATGACAGTTCTAAGTATGGTGCAAACATTGCTCTAGATCCTCAATGGGGCATGTTTGATGACAATAATTTGGGGAGTGAGAGAGGAAGATGGTAGGAGAAAAAAATCAAGGAATCCTCGGGAAATTGAAAAATATATAACTAATAAGGTGGAAGACATTTGTAACCTAAGAGAGAAACCTGTGAGGAAATGGGTGAAGTTGGTATTACACACCCAATTGGACAACCTCAAGGAGAAAACATTTCTCCCACTTTATTTGTTGGCATAACCTAGTAAGTGTTATTCACTAGCATGTATTTTGTAAAGGCCTTTCAACCTAGTTCCCATTCAACTCCATCCACCAGGTTGTAGAGGATTCCAAGCCTAATTTCATAAAAAGTAAGTTGGGATGATCACATTGACCTGCTTGATGACATGTCTATGAAGATTAACTACTTTGAACTATTTTTTTGCGTAGGGAAAGAGACACATTCCCATGTCTGAGCATGAAAACGTTCTTTGATATTGTTAATGCCTCTAGTGTTTACTTATACAAGTTCTATAGGCAGAGTCTGTAAAGGGCCAGGTAGCCTCTGGATCTCATCTTTTATGAAAGGTGACATATCTAGTAAATGCCCCTACAGTCAATCTCTGGAATGGATCTAAGTAGAAGTTCTTCATTTTAATATCCGTAAAACACAACAACTTTAAGGTAAACTATGTACATGTGTCATTTCTTCCACAAACTAAAGTGTATAAGTAGTAAATTTTATACCAAGTGTGCTCCCACCATGTAAAGCACAATTTGGTGAACTTATCATTTTTATAATATCTTTTTCGATTAAATTTAGTTTCACACATGATCAATTATTGCTTTGAAAGTTGTGTTCTACATAATTTGTGTACACTAAATTACAAATTGATTTTTGAAATCTATTTTGTGTAAATGTCGACCAATAGATATATATCATGGAGGATGAACAACGAAGATCAACCGAATCCCATATGGAGGTTCAGGGATCGGGGAATGTTCACGGTATTTAAATATAATCTTAAATCTCCATACATGTGTACATATGGAATTGATTTTTTTATTAACTTTGAGTTAATTTAGTTGTTAATAAGTTTCATATTTTAATTTTTAGGAGGTAAGAGGAGAAGGGTTTCAACTCCATCCATGGAGCGTGGCCAAGGTTCAACCGGTCGAGGTATGAGTGGTAGCAGGTTGCAGGAAGGGGGTGATATTTATTCCCCCGAAGGCCAATCAACGGCTGCTGGTTCTCAACAGGGTCACTGTGGGTCTGGTTCTCAGCAGCGTCATTCTGGGTTTGGTTCTCAGGAGGGTCATGTTGGAGAAGATGTTAACCAACAACATCAAGGTTTCCATCAATTTCAATATTTTTTCATTAAATTTGTACAACTTTTTTTACACGTGTTTTTTCTAATATACGAAATTTTATATATATTGATGCAGAGGCTGAAAATGTTCGAGCTAGTGGTCAAAATAGACGCAGAGCAGCTCGCTACATTCAAGAAGAAGGCTGTCAACCCAGCACAACTTATCCGGCTGAGATTACTGATATACCATGGGAAACCAACATGGCAGAATGCACCTTACAAAGGTGTGAAAGCCTTCATGCAAAATTGCAAAGAGATCTCATGGCTTTGTCTCTACCTGCTGAGAGTAGACAAAGCCTTGAAATAGTTACACATTCATTGGGTGAAATGGTAAATGTGTACAAAAATTTGGGGCCAACGACTAATTCGTTTGTAGAACTGATGAGAAAGAGAAAAGAAACAGTGATAGGTCCCGATAAATGGCAGGACATAAAACAAAAAGTTACAAGAGCAGAGGCCAAGTCAATGTTTAATTATAAGGAAGCGCCAAAAAGAAAAATGTTGAAGGTGCAATATTTCAAGCACCCAGAAAAAGCTAGTTATTTGTATGATCGACATCTTGCGGCCTTTGGAAGGCTTCCATGGAACGATGAGGTTCCTGTTTATTTTGCACAAATGTTTTATGCAGAATTTTTTTGGGTATGAAACCCGACTACAATGACCTTCCTTCAGAATTTTTTGGCCCCGGGAGAGGTCGATTATATCAACGTAAGGGCACTAAGCGAGATGTGGAGTTGCCTCGCCCTGAGCCGCCATTGGTGAGTCGACCGTTTCGAGTCGAAACCCTGCGATCAGAGATGGATGCGACTTCTCAAATAAGTCGAGAAGCAAGAGATGTTATGATCGACAATGTTCATAGCGGGTTGAGTGGAGTCGATCTTTGTTTAAATCGACAAAGAGCACGTGAAAATGCACGTGCCAATTTTGTTTATCGTACAGATGAGGAGATTTACAACATGAATGTTGAAGATCTCCGAACATATGCAATAAATTGTCGCAATGGTCTGCAAGACCTAATTTTTCATGAGGAAGAGGGCACGAGAACGGTATGTGTTAGTGACCTTAGGTTTGAAATTATATTTACATATACATGTGTACAATTTGTAATAAATACATGTGTATGTACATGTATACATTTATTTGTATGTGTACATTAATCTAACAAAAATGTATGATTATATGTTAAAACACCATTTGCAGTTCTCAGGCATGATGCGTGATGAAAATGTTAATATTACATTTGGGACCTCTGGCTCAAATGATGCAGATGGGTCTAACCATCATGATATGTTGGCACATGTATGTTAGTGTTTTTTAAGTGACTCTAAAATAAATAATTGTTGCCACACATGTACATGTATGTATATATATATATAATTTGATAAAATGTTTTAACAGGTACCGATTCCGTCTGATGTTTTTGGGATGGCGGTACCTTCTTCTTCCTTAGGAGATGTACCTTCTACTTCATTGGGAGATGAGCCACAAGTATGGACAATTTTTCACAAGTTTAAAATTTATGTTTAAAAGTTATATATATATATATATATTCTACCTCAAAAATTTCCATTAAAAATTGAGATATATATATATATATATATATATATAGAGAGAGAGAGAGAGAGAGAGAGAGAGAGAGAGAGATCTATATTTTGAGTTATTTAAATTTTTTTGAATTTAGGTTCCTATAGAATATTTCTTTAATCCGGGGACTCTAGCGATGGAGATAGGAACATCCACAACATTTGAACAAGTTGTCTTTAGTTCCTTTTTTTAATATTATTGAAAATAAGTTTATATATGTACACGTGCATTTTCATTTGAAAGTTTTTAATTTATATAAATTTTATATATATATATATATATATATATATATATATTTAACTGTACATGTATATTGTACAGTTTACCACTGCAGATGTTCGTATGGGAGAACCTGTTCATCAAATGGAGAGGGAACCTTACGAGGTATTGAATGATTTTTTTGTTACATTTTGTTTTTTACATGAAGTTCTAGATATATATATTCTCATTCATTTTTAAAACTTCAAATTTTAATGTTCAAGTACATGTGCATTGTGTATGTAGGTTTCCTATTCACAGGATAGGGCGCGGACTGAGACCCAGACGCTAGATCCTCCATTTGATGGACATCATTTACAGTAGATTTGATTTTAAAATTTAGATGGTTTTAAAATTTGTTAAAATTGATACAGTTTGATACTCAAGTGAGATTTACAGTTTTTGGACATATTTTATTACATTGTTATTATATAATTTGTTTACATATGGCATATGATATTTAATGTTAAATGTTTTTGTTGGATAGTTGAATTATAATTGGCATGGCATGTGAAGTTTTTAAAACTCAAGTTTTGGATGGTTTCAATACATTTTTCATGTGATATTTAATGAAATTTAAATGTTTAATGTTTTAATGTTGCACAATATATAATCAAAAGGGTTTTAAAACTTAAAGTTTTGGATGGTTTCAACCTACATTTGCACATGTGGTAAATTGAAATGTTACTTGTAACAAGACAATCCCCATTGATTTCATTGTATATGTTGATTTCTGATTCGATATAATTGCATGTATGATGGTACATTACTTGTAAAGTCATTGGATTAATAGTGTTCATTGATTTCAGTGTAAGCGCAAAAAATTATTGACAATGTAGAACGATTTTTGTGTTATAATAATTAAACCTAATAATATTGGAGATCAAGAGAGATAAGGTATGGTGTTTACTACAAGAGTTCAAGCTAAATATTTAAATGGTTTATGATTTATGATTTTTACTTTCTTTTTAATATAATCGATATGGAAAGATGACAAAACTAATAAGGGTGACAATAAGAATAGAAGAAGAAAATAGTTTAAGATTGATCACAATAAATGCTATTTGTAATTGATTACATTCTAATTGCTATTTGTAATTGATTACATTCTAATTATTCACATTCTATCATTCAATATTATTACATTGTTACTTTGCATTCAAAAATTTTATTTGATCATTTTCCATTATTAAAGTTATTCTACAATATTTATCATCTCAACAAATTGTGGTAACTAAGAAAATTTAAAATTAAAATGACTTGATAAATCTCAAACATATTTAGCATATTTAAAATGGTTATATTAATATTAGATGTATTTACATATTATTGATAAAATTAATCATATGTTTCTCATATTATCGATAGTTTTTCCTGGGTTGCACACAACTGAAACCAACTTAGATCCATCTTAACTACGGATCTATCAAGCGCCGAGAGGGATCAAATCTCTCGAGGTGCAAACCTTTCCTCAAGTTTTGCACTCAAAAAAGAGGTTTGCACCTCTAGATATTTGATCCCTCTCAGCGCTTGATAGATCCATAGTTATGATGGATCTAGGAAAATAAATTTCTAAAAATAAGTAAGGGAAAAGCAACATAGGGAACAATTAGGAGTAGATTTAGGGCATAGGGAACAATTAGGAGTAAATTTAGGAACATGTGATAGTTGGGTGAGATAAAATCATATATTTTAATAAAATAATGGGAATTTGTAGGAGAGACAAATAGTGGATATGACATGTATTTTGGTGAATAATCAAATTTATGGAATTAAACAAGTAATTATTTTTGTATGTGAAAACAAGATTCACACCTAATCCTCACCTAAAAGACTAAATTAAACACATTATTATTAAGGGGACGAGGAGCTTTCTAGGTTTTGAGCTCCCCATTGTTAGATGAGCGTCGTAATGGCATTCCAAGTATTTTTGTGAGAACTTATGATATTGTGATATTCTAATTACGAAATAGTGATCTTGAGTACACGCTGGATAATGTAGTAGATAGGAACTTTTTGATAAGGGGAGATAAGGGATGTGACCAAATTCCTATCAGTGAAAAAAAATTTCTTCACCTTCCTATAACTCCATTGTAGCTTTGGGGGCCAAAGGTAAGAAGAGTACCTTGGAATTTATTGGGTGAAAAACCAAGTGGGTCACCAACTTTGGTCTAGTGCATTGGAATTCATTAAAGAATTGGTCTTTGGAGCTGCTTCAAGCTAGGAGTGAGCATCGTCACCAACCTACATTGAATATTTTACACTCCCTAGGGTGAATGATACTTTAAATTGATTGACAGTCCAAGACTTTCAAATTTTTCCGAATGCCAAATGATCTTACAAAGCTAGTATTTATAATATCCTAGTAGGTCATTCGGTGACAACTTTTACCGGAAACTTGAAACAAAGAGAATCTATCCTTGGCTAGGACATCATGTAAGATGTCCGCCATAAACAATAAAATTGTACTTAAACGCTGAGATTCGGGCAAGTGGGGACAACCACTTGTTATCTCGTCCCTTGGAGGCTAGGCCATATGGGGACCGAATCTGACCTTACAAAATAAAGTGAAATAATTTGTACCATACGGTCGGAAAACATATACAAGAACAATTAATTTCATTCTAGAATATATATATCCAATACATATAACATTTTTCATCAATGCACATGTATAGAAAAACTACTTTTAGTGGATACTAGAGCACGTGCTTGTACCCAAACAATTTGTAACATGTGCAAACCACAAATAACATAAGCAGCTCAATTTTTAGTTGAGTATTGGAAGTTCTAAAACATATTTAATCCAAAGATAATAAATTGTTGGACACTTCACTCAAAAAAATTCTAATGGAATTTCATCTTCAATAATCCGTTCATGATCGGATTTTGACATTTTCCATTTCTTAATTTTCGATTTTTTCTTTGATTGAACTTCTATCAACTTTATGCGTGCTGCACACACCAAGTGACTATATTGACAACTTATGGAATCAGGTTCATAATCTTCAAAGTAAACAAAGTCTCCACTTTGATGAGTTTGTCTGAAAAAATAACCTTTCAGTATAATAGACCCTCTGTCATACTGAAATCCGTGATCATTATAGTCTTGTAATAATTTCATTTTTCGTTCAGTGCAACGCATCAAATAATACTTCACATTTTCATCGTTGTCAATAGGTGCAATTACAGCAAAAACATCTCCTGCACAATAAAATAAAATTTTAACATTTAATTATGCATATTTAAATTTATTTCTAGATCTTTAAATCATTAGAAAGTAATTCAAATGTTACCTTCTCTAACAAGATCAGAAACTCGATCACCATCGGATGATATTGTAGTTTCCTCTGATTGCATTTCTTCAAACATTGCAACAGATATTTTGCCCTTTGTATTTAGCTCTGTATGTTTCCAATCGTTCACATACATTTTGTTTTCACAAACGTCATTGGATTTTGTGTTGTCTATGCAAACATCACAAAAACAAGAATATTTTCTTTTATCCAATGCAAACACATTTCTCGACAACTTTGTTTGAATTGAATGCAATTTTCGAGTCCCTTTTATTGTTTCAATGTCATTTCCAATTGATCTATCTACGTCTTCGATTCCAATATGCCATAAAAACCTTTATATGGAAAATTAGAAAAATAATTTGTAAATATGATATCAAAATACAATTAAAAATAATCATTGCATGATAAATGTACAATGTTTAAAATTAGATTTCCAATATAAATTAAATTGAATGTACCTTCGCACTTCTCTTGATGGGTTTTTCTCATGGCTTAGAGCAGCGATGCACCATTGAACAACTTCTTCAGCGTTCACAAGTCAGCGTGCAGAGTGGCTCATTTGATATCTTCGAAGTACTCATTTTATGCATGCTCCTACACCGTCATGTTCTCCTTTTCCATGGCCAGTCTCAAAGAAATTCCAACAATGTTTAATGCCTGTTTTCTTATGAAGACAACACAACCAAAAGAATGATCGTGCAGATTTGAATTGACTTGCGCATCCGTCTAACCATATCCAATGTTCATTGAATGTTATTCCACGATCTTTCAATGAATCATAAATTCTTCCAAAACAATGTTGTACAAAACATGTATCATGTATACGATCGTCACTGATATAAAAGTGATATTCTTTAATGATATGTCAATTTTCACTCGTGCTTTCTATATGATCGACATTTTGTTTAGCATGTCTATATAGAATATGGACGAGCATGGATACTTGGTCAGAATGATAGTATTCACTCTGAATTTCTTTTTGTGGAACAAATGTGTAGTTTTCTGCAAAATCAATCACTGACAAAATGGTCCCTGGTGGAAAAACTTCACGAGATTTTTTGAATTGCAATTCTTGCCATCGAGCTCTATGGGAATGCTTGGTGTATTTGTAAATTTCTGCCTCAAACTTTCTCAAAAAGTCTATCAGAAAAATTTCGTCTTCTAGTAATTCAATTCTTTTAACACTATTTGCACCTTGAATCGATGTATCGATATATTCATATCTCTTCCATTTCACTTTCATGTTGAACAATGATTGATCATTTATATCAATACGATATTTGTTTTGAAATTTAGTCAAATTTCCACAATCATCGCATTTTTTACCACCAACACATTTCTTTTTGTAAAATAGTTCATCGCTTTCTCTTTCACATAGAATTTGAGATATGAAATCACAGATAGTGGAAGGAGGAGGTGAATCATTCCATAATGTTCTACCAAAATCAAGGAATGTGTCATAATATAACTTAAATTCCACATGATAACGGCAACAACAAGTGTCGCATACGGTGATAGGTTTTACATACCATGGTTTTTGTTGAACAAAAGCACTGAGTGAAACATGAATTTGACGATTCTCTTCTTTGAACTTGTTGAATAACTCTATCCGAGTGGTTTCCAAGAGATGTTTTTCATGTTCTTCGTATTGATTTCGTGCTATTCTTCTTCGCATCACATGTCTTGCAGTTGGTGAAACACGCGAATTGTTCTTCCAATATTCATATATTATTTTTTTAACATTTTCTCCAAGTCTATCTTTGTATGGTTGCCTACAAATAGCTCTCCAACAAGCGAGTTCATCATTTACATCTATTTGCAGTCGAAATTTTCGATGTTTGTGCAGAGTTTTTTGCGAGGTTCCCAGTGCTCGTGCCATAGATGTTATCAAACGATTCTCTTGAGTACTTGGTGAAACCATTTCCATCTGTATTCCTCTACGTACATTTGAAACATCTTTATCTCTAGATCTCTTAATTGACTTTATAGCACTACTCATATTTTTTATCACCTCTTCCTTCATTTTTTTTATCTTTGGTTGATTTTTGAATACCCAATAGTGTCGTCGCTTCTTTTAATCTCCTTGATGATAGGAGACCTTTCAACATTTGAGCCTGAACTGTCACTCGCTCATTTAAGAAATACTTTTCAAAAATGCGGTCGACACGATATCGTACTAGATATCTTAATTGACTTTATAGCACTACTCATATTTTTTATCACCTCTTCCTTCATTTTTTTATCTTTGGTTGATTTTCGAATACCCAATAGTGTCGTCTCTTCTTTTAATTTCCTTGATGATAGGAGACCTTTCAACATTTGAGCCTGAACTGTCACTCGCTCATTTAAGAAATGCTTTTCAAAAATGCGGTCGACACGATATTGTATAACATGGTCAGGTTTTTTATCTCCATATGTGTGTGTCAACATTTTCTAACATCTCATTATCGATAGTGATTTCATCTGTACATATTCGAAAAAATAGTACATATTTAATAAATCACTAAATTAATAAATATGTCAATAAATATTAGGAAAATTTTAAATATATCAATAGATCATAATATATACATTTACATACCCGCTTCAATTTCTACTTGAGGTTGATTTTCTTCTTCAATATTTTGAGGAGTATCTCTGTCTTTTTACATTAAACAAAATATTTTTCAAAATAGTTCATCAAATAAAAATTAAGCTTCACATTTTACATTGGGAAAATTTTAAAAATATATCAATAGATCATAATATTTACATTTACATACATGCTTCAATTTCTACTTGAGGTTGATTTTCTTCTTCAATATTTTGAGGAATATCTCTGTCTGTTTACATTAAACAAAATATTTTTCAAACTAGTTCATCAAATAAAAATAAAGCTTCACATTTTACATTAGGAAAATTTTAAATATATATCAATAGATCATAATATTTAAATTTACATACATGCTTCAATTTCTTCTTGAGGTTGATTTTCCTCTTCAATATTTGAGAGGGCTTCTAACTTTCTTTTGCGAGATTGTCTAGTCTCTTCTCTACGTGTCTCAGGGTCTCTTTTTCGATCATATTTTCTCGCACAAGTTCTTCGATTTCCCATGATAATAGGGTATGAAGTTCAAAAAATTGGACAATAACTCAATTACAAAAAATATCACAAAAGATTTAATTTAAAAAAATTCAGTGTAAATTTTTTGCAAAAAATACATATTCCAATTCAAAACATTTAATTTAAAAAATTTGAGAGAAAAATGTCTTACAAAAATGAAACGAAGCTCAAAAGATTTACTTCAACTCAAAACACGTACATACCTCCAAGAAATGTCTTTTGAATTTACATCCAAGAAATTTTTTACATTTTTTGCCAAAATCACGCCGCCTCTAAGAAATGTCCTCCAAACAAATTCTTTAAACCCAAAATTGTAAAACCAACCAAGAAATGCTCTTAAATCCAAATTTTGAAGAAATTTTTTTGAACCCAAACCAAGATCTTTGTAAAATGAGAAGAAGTGTGCGAAATGTATGAAAATTGTGAATCATTTTGCGCCAATTTATATTGACACGAAATGTGTTTTAGTAGGGGGCTCCGCAAAACTCTCCGGCCGACGGAGAGTTACACAATAGTTCAGCCGAACTTTTGATCAAAAGTTTGGCCGAACTATTAAGACGTTAGATTTAACGGGTCTTAAGCGGAAAACATAGTTCGGTCGAACTTTGTTAAAAGTTCGGCCGAACTAACGCATCATCAATTACGCAAAAACCAGGTTCTGAATACGGTTCTGCAACTTTGGACTGATTAAACTCCATGAAAGGTTGTTAATTAACTGTTGGAACCAAGACAAGCATTTTCAGAATTGAATCTACTTTCAGGAAATATAACTTTTATGGAATTTCATAAACGTTTAATAATTTTAATTATTTTTCTAATAAAATGGGTGCAAACAATTTCTAAGGGTCATTGTGATTCAGTGAAATCAAAATTTTGTATCTCCCAAAATACATTACATTGGTCAGTCGTCTCTAATGGGTAGCTTTTAGATTTTTAGTTTATAACTTATATGTTGAGAAATTTCTTGCGACGCAAAACATATCCAAAATACGCAGTTTTTCGTATTGGACCAGTTCAAAAAATTCTATTAATTATGATATGCATCCATTGGCTTTGTAAATATGACGAAAACAAAGTAGACTCTGTCTAGATTGTTGTAACACATTTTGTTTTTTCAAAAACACAAATTTTCAATGAATACGACATTGCGTCATAACATGACTTCTTATGAATCCTTTGATTGTTAAGAAACACACACTCAAAGAAACACTAAGTTGACATATCAAATCTGCATAAAAAATTTTCAAAAAATAAGTAATAGAAAGCTAACAAAATTTCTCACAACTTTTATTTTTATCGCAAAATGAAATTCTACACAGAAAAATTGTTATAGTTTGCAGAAAGTTGAAGAACCGAAAAAAATGAAAAAATTTTCTCAAAAAAGGGAAAAAAGTGTAACCCAGCTTCACATTTTCACCTGGTCATTTCGATTTCTTGAGCACGATGGTTGTTTAACTAGTCTGCATCATTGTTTAGTGCACCGAGTGTCTCCGTTCGGAGATCTCACCCTCAGCCCCAGGGGACTTCGAGTGCCTGCTCGGGTGAGGTTGTCCCATCATTTCGGTTCGAGATTGAAGCATCCTCCAGGACAACGTTATTGCTGCAGCAACATAATATTGTGTTGTAGGGTGTTGTCGTGGAGATTCCACAACACCTCTTCCTTCTCTTGTTTTTCAGAGGGAGAGTCTTTCTTTCCTTTGGAGGATCGGATTGGAAGATATTGGAGATTATTTGCAGATCTTGGCATTAGGCCAACACATATTCTTTCCCCTACTGCGCAGTTTTCTCCAATAGCTGTGTTATTTTCATAGTGCATTTGCTGCGAGTGTTTGCAGATTGATTGGAGGGTGGTATCTCAAGTGTAAGGATCAGCCTTCCACTTTGGAGATCCATTGGAGGAGGTCTACTTCAGTTTTTTCATCATCTTCAACCTTCTCTATTGAATTCTAGATTTGAGTTGCAGCAGCTGCCCAGCAACTCTGGCATTTTGGCTATTTTGTGTATTTCAGCCAATCCCTTGGAGGATTGATGTATTTTTCTTATAAGGGTTAGAGCTTTGCTCCCCTCATTTATATGAGCTGATATTGTCATATTTATTCATTTTTAATGTAGAGTTGCAGTAGACTACATTATTTTCTGCAGTCCTACTTTTGGTACATATAAATTGCAGGAAACCCCTGCCGGGTGCCCTTTTCTTTGTGTGAAAGAGGTTAAACCTCTATTTCTCTGCTATCTGATCAATATAAGCTATATATCAGTCATATTCCATCATTTTATGCAGCAAACCTAATGGGGGTTACGCTCTCATAGTATTCAGAAATTTTTGTTTAGCAAAGTCATGGGAAATCAGGGTTTTCTAGGCTAGTTGGGAAAGGAGGAATTGTTTAACTTAGCTAGAATGCTTATTTTGAGCTCAAATTCGGATAATAGGTCCCTCATGACCTAATCTATCAAACCCAACCATCCCCGACCTCTTTTTTTACACAAATCTCTGATATTAATCTTTTTAGTGCATAAATTGATGATTTTCCCCATCCTTTGGATTGTAAATCTGAATTAAAGTGGCTGATGTAGTTCAATATGATGTATTTATGTTCCTCACACCTATTATAAGCTTATTCCTCACAGAAATACCATTATATAGCTGATGTCTTGCAGAATCCATGATTTTGGCTATATGTTCATCTTCTTGTCTCACAGCTCATTGTAAAACGTCGTCTCTTCATGGTATGCTCATATATGCATTTTCATATTGCTGCAAGTAGCTTTTGAGTGGGATTATTCAAGCAGCTCTATATATATAGTCTAGAAAGGGCCAGGTAGCCTCCAGATCTCATCCTCTTTTCAAAGGTGAAATATCTGGTAAATGCCCTCCCAGTCTATCTCGAGTTGGAGTTTGCCATGTTTTGGAGATATCCCAAAAATAGGATATTACAGTGGTATCAGAGCATATTTCTGGCTTAGCTTGTGGATCTAGTTATCTACGACACCGGAAGAGAAACCGTGGGGACATTTTTCTTACCCACCAAAGGCTGTAGAGGTAACAAAGATGGGGGTCTCACAATAGTGTGACCAGTATTCACTAGCCTTCAGTAGGCCAACCAAGATCACAATGCCTACATTCTTACCTCTAGTACCGAGTGAGAAAGGGAGGCAGCATGATCATATACCTTTTGGAGACTATTTCCATAAATGGCAGTCCATGGGGGAAGACTTCAGAGCAGCTTTGCCTTTCAAAGATTACTGTCAGCTCAGGCAGGATGAAAGTGGATGGAAAAATGGGGGATCTAGCACTGGGAGGTCACCTTTTCCCATGTATGAGGGATCCACTAATCCTTGTGACTCTAAGCCCAAGAAGATCAGAACATTGAAAAAGATGAGTTTATTCTCATCTATTTTCAGATCCAGAGAAGATGCATCCACCTTTGAGGTGGTCAAGAAGATTGAAGAAAAAGAAGAGGAAGTAACATGCACTTCCTATTCTCGTCAAGAAGAAGATCTTGAGCATGGAAAATATTTGGATCATCAGATTCTCAGTGATTACCTTGTTGAGTATAGATCTCAACCTAGAGCCTTCAGGGAGACTCTAGATTTTCCTCATTTCATCCAGCTGAAGGAAGAGAAGAGGCCATGCAGCATAAAATAAATCAAAGGCAATAGATTTTTTTTGTCTACCTTTGATGGGTCATCTAATTCAAGAACTTGGGTGAGAAAGTTGGAGGCATTTTTTCTACCCTGTAGCAGGTAAAGAAGTTGTTGAAATCTCGGCACTGCATTTGGAGGGTGAAGCCTATGATTGGTGGTTCAGCCACTTGAGCCATGCAAGGGTGAAGACTTTTGCAGATTTCACTCAAAGTTTGATCCAAACCTTTGATGGAGAAAGGACAAAGAAATAAGAGATCACATCACCTCTTGAGGAGGCTTGTGATAACGATGTCCCACTTGTGGAAGAGCAGCCACATGCATCAACAGTTGGGGCAACCAACACTTTTGAGGAAGGGACTCTTGTAGCCCTACAAGAAGTTCCAAATGCACATCAAGGTATGAAAATATTTCCACATTCCATTGTTGCAGCAAATTCTTTTGATCAATGTGGGAATTTACTTTTGCATGACCAAGAGTCAAATCTCATTGCTACTATAGAGCAGCTTGGTTGCACTATGTTGTGCAACATGGAAACACTCAAGAAGGAATCAACCCATCATTCTCATGAGCCATTTTTGGATTGTACATCACATTGGAGGTTGGGGTTTGAAGCCTTGAAGATTGATGGTAGACATATTTGTGTAAGAAACCTTTTCTCCCTTCAAGATGACACTTTCTCAATGAGCTCTTCTCAGCTCAAAGAGGAACTTCTACTTTCAAATCCAAGACCTCATTGGTTTTGGAAGACTATGGATGGAAGGGAGGTCTCAAGGAGAGATCTCATTGGAGATGCACTTCGACACACCATGGAATGCAATGATTTTCTTCCCTTCTCACAAGAGCAGATAGAATATGGAGGACATCTCATGATGGATAACATCTCTCATGCTTGTGTTGGACATCCCTTGAGCCATACACATCATGATGGGAGGTTTTTTCCTACCACCTATTTGATTCTTGATAGGGTCTCATTGATCCTTGAGAAGCTTACATTTCAAAATCCCATAAAGTGCAAAGATCGGAATTTGAATTGGGAGGATGGTAGCCCTCATGGGAGGAGTACCAGGATGAGGAGACGAAGGAGGCATCCACAGGTGATTGAGTGGATGTGGTTGATGAGAAAGGAGCTAGGAAGCTACCTGCAGATCTATGATACCAGGCAGCAAGAGGCTTGGCTGCGCTGGTTACTCTTGAAAGAGTTTGGCCATCACTTGGAAAACACTCTTCCTAAGAGTAGGAGGATGGTCAAAAGATGGCAGGATACTTGCATCATTGAGCAGAAAAGAGAATGGATGCATGATGTTGATGTATCTTCATCACATGAGTTGTATGATGGAAGTATGAGTAGGCAGAAAAATACTTTGTTGCTTTTCTTGGGAGAGCAAGGGCAGATTTGCTTCCACACATTGTATGATGTTGCAGGAGGAGGGGATGGCACTATCTCCTTGGTCTTTGATGATGATTGGGAAGCACTTCCATCTTGGGAGGTATTCCATATTTGTTGCAGCATTATTGGAAGAATCTTTGACAAGGATCATGTCAAAGAAAAGAGTTGTGTATTGACATGGGCTTGTTTGCATAAGCTCACAGCGTTGTCACCTTGGAGTAAAGACTTATGGATGAAGTGTGCCCAACAGGGATATGATGGATCCATAACCCATAGGTCCCAATATCACTTCATATTTGTTGCACTTGATGAAAAAATAGGAGGTAATGATGATAGAGACATCTATGTCATATTCTTCTTGACTTGGGTTTTCAAGCATAAGGAGGATTATCTTTTTGCAGCACATGGTTCATTCCTCTTCATAGCATGCCAAAACACTATGAAGGACTCATGTATGGACCCATGTACCATCTTACTTCCAGCATATGGTGAGAAGCTTGTTTATACATTCATTTATTTGCATACTCTTACCATTCTTATGCAATGAATTGCTTCACAAGAGGGTAAGCTCGTCAAATTGCTCCATGAATTGTATTGGGCCAATCTACATGATGGAGGTAGCCATCTCTTTTGTGGCCTTGGGAAAAATTTTTATCACTACATGTATGTTCATTTTCTACACTATATCATTTATCATATAAATACATGCATGATTAACCATGTAAAAAGAAACATTTTGCCATGTACTTTTATCAAGCAACAACTTGTAAAACTGTGCTATCACTACTGGGAAAGTTGTTGGTACCTTCTTGCATCACTTGTAACCTTCAAAATTTTCTTTATTTTGCTGCTGATCATGTATTCATTTGCTGATATAGATCAGATTTGTATGGGAGGCTTGATTATGAGGGAGACACATGAGCTGGATGTGTCCTTGAGTGGGAAGAATTCTCACAATTTCTGCACTACATGTTCTAATGGGAGCATGAGAGGAGATATGGCCACCACAGCCAAATGTTTGTTCTCTTTTAAGGTGGGCCATAAGATTGATATTCATCCATTTTACAGCCATGGGCAAGTGCTTGATCATGTATTATTGTTGTTACATTCATCCATTTACTATACTTTAGTAGATGTGATGAATCATGGACATTGCTTGCCATGTAATGTTTTGAAGTTGCAGTGGATGAGGCTGCGTTGTATCCTTGTGAGAAATTGTTTGCATCATGTATCATAATGTAAAACCTTTATAAAACCTCTCATTAGGATTTTCCATGATGACCATGTCCTATTCTTCATGGATGGATTGTTTTGGGCCAGCTTGTTCTTCATTGTTGGAGGAGCCTTCTTTGGAGGATTATTCTTCACTTTGCCATTGGAGGGCAATAATTTTGCAGCCCAGAATCAGCATACACTCTACACTTGTCATGAGTGGAGAGAAGGATAGCATGGGTTAAGCTATGATGCTTTCCAAGTTCATATTTTCAGCCCACCTTCATTACCGGAGCTTGAGGTGGAAGGAGATTTTCAGGAGTTGCCTCGTTGGGAGGTGGCTCATTTTGTTTGGATGATTGCTTGGGGATGGAGGATCCACATGAGGGAGATGTTCCTCATTATATTCCAGACTCCATGCCTTGAGTGGATATTCTTCAGTTCTATCCTTTCAGTTGCTTGGGGACAAGCAACATTTGGGAGGGGAGGATTGTAATGTTCCAAATTTTTCTTCAATAAATTGGAACATTAAATTTTGTCTAAACTTATTTAGGAGATGAATAATTGGGTAAGGAGGCCCAAAGATAATAAAAACATAAATAAAATCCATCTATTATGAAAAGGGATCAGCCATGGAACCAAATTTCACACCCTCATGTGTGAAAGGAGATATTTGCAAAGAGGTTTGACCAAGTCAACCAGTGCAGGGTATGAGTTGGAAAGCACTACATAGGAGGGAAGCTTCTAGAGGAAGGGAAGTTTCTAGAGGAAGGGCCCATGAGGAGTCTCCAATTGCTATATAAATGGAGGGGAGGAGAGCTATTGCCATTCATGCATATGTTTGTGATATTGAGTTGGTCATTTCGACTTCTTGAGCACGCTGGTTGTTTAACTAGTCTGCAGCACTGTTTAGTGCACCGAGTGTCTCCGTTCGGAGATCTCACCCTCGGCCCTAGAGGACTTCAAGTGCCTTCTCGGGTGAGGTTGTCCCATCATTTCAGTTCGAGACCGAAGCATCATCCTCTAGGACAGCATTATTGCTACTGCAGCGTAATACTGTGTTGTAGGGTGTTGCCGTGGAGATTCCACATCACCTCTTCCTTCTCTTGTTTTTCAGAGGGAGAGTCTTTATTTCCTTTGGAGGATCAGATTGGAAGATATTGGATATTATTTTCAGATATTGGCATCATGCCAACACATATTCTTTCCCCTACTGCGTAGTTTTCTCCAATAGCTGTGTTATTTTCATAGTGCATTTGTTGCGAGGGTTTGTAGATTGATAAGAGGGTGGGATCTCAAGTGTAAGGATCAACCTTCCACTTTGGAGATCCATTGGAGGAGGTCTACTTCAGTTTTTTCATAATTTTTATCCTTCTCTATTGAGTTCCATATTTGATTTGCAGCAGCTGCCCAGCAACTCCGACATTTTGGCTATTTTGTGTATTTCAGCCAATCCCTTGGAGGATTGATGTATTTTTCTTATAAGGGTTAGAGCTTTGCTCCCCTCATTTATCTGAGCTAATTTTGTCATATTTAGTCATTTTTAATGCATATTTTCAGTATACTGCGTTATTTTCTGCAATCCTACTTTTGGTACATATAAAATGTCGGAAACCCTTGCCGGGTGCCCTTTTCTTTGTGTGAAAGAGGTCAAACCTCTATTTCTCTAATATCTGATAAATATAAGCTATATATCAGTCATATTCAATCACTCTATGCAGCAACCCTAATGGGAATTACTCTCTCATAATATTCAGAAATTTCTGTTTAGCAAAGTCATGGGAAATCAGGGTTTTCTAGACTAGTCGGGAAAGGAGGAACTGTTTAACTTAGCTATAATGCTTATTTTGAGCTGAAATTCGGAGCATAGGTCCCTCATGCCCTAAAATATCAAAAAAAACCATCCCCGTCCTCTTTTTGTACGTAAATCGTTGATATTAATCTTTTTAGTGCATAAATTGTTGATTTTTCCCATCCTTTGGATTGTAAATCTGAATTAAAGTGGCTGCTATAGTTCAATATGATTTTTTTATGTTCCTCACGCCTATGCTAAGCTTATTCCTCGTAGAAAGACCGTTATATAGTTGATTTCTTGCAGAATCCCTGATTTTGGCTATATGTTCATCTTCTTGTCTCACAACTCATTATAAAACGTCGTCTCTTCATGGTATGATCATATATGCATTTTCATATTGTTTCAAGTATCTTTTCAGTGGGATTCTTCATGCAGCTCTATAGACAGATTCTGGAAAGGGCCTAGTAGCCTCCGGATCTCATCCTCTTTTCAGAGGTGAAATATCCGGTAAATGCCCTCCCAGTCTATCTCGGGTTGGAGTTTGCCGTGTTTTAGAGATATCCCCGAAACGGGATATTACATCAATTCCATATATAAGCACATTCAAGGGTATTATATCTTGCCTACTTATTTTGCTCAATATTTTATGTTTAGGTTACATTGATAAATATTATGTTTAGGCTACATATATAAAGATACGATAATATGTAAAAAACATATTTATCTCTGAATTTTATGATAGTGCTCATAGCCATGTTTATCCTATGCATTTTCAACTTGTTCACTGCAATTGAAATTTCTAGTTTCTGAATTTTTGTTTGTAATATCCCAAAATTGGGAGCAACATTACAAGACATAAAACTGGAAATATGCAGAAATATTAATGGATAAAAACATGAGATAACCATAGAGCCATTCCATTATGATTATTCGTATAAAATGAGTACAATATCTTGAGGAAAATATCACTCAAGATTGGGCAAACAAGCCTCCCATGAAATAATACATCAAAATGTAAAATACTGCTAATACATGAAACGCCATAATGTTATAACTACGTTGTCTATGAGAGTAGCAGTAGCTAGAAAATGGAATATATATATCTGCTATTATAATGGTTCAAATATTCTAGGAATATAGATCTAAGCTCCAAAACATATCTCCAGGACAACCCAGAAAAGGTTTCCGGAAATACCCAATATACAAATTAGCAAGATATGGCCCTAGGGCTGAATAACCAATACAACTGAATCACTGATAGGAGGTGGTTGATTTGATATATGAGATGGTTGATCCTCCTCCAATAGATCTACTAAATGAAGGGTTTATCCCCTCAATGGAAACCCAACTCCTCCAACTAGGGAAATAAACCCATTACTGCAACTACTCTCTAAAATAGCGCAGTCCTTTAAGGAAACTGCATTGTATCTGATGGTAGCTACTTAGCGTGATGCTAAATGAAGAAATGAAGCTCTAAGAACTTCCTCACAAGCTTCCCAGATGAAATGTTGCTCCCTCCAATGGAAAACTAGCTCAGAAATTGGGTCTCTCAACCTTCCACTACTGCAACCTTGCAACACAACACAAATATGGAATAGACTACGCTATAGATGAATATTGTAGTTGGCCAAATGCCAGATAGTGGTAATGCATCTCAATATACCTCTCCTAAGTAGGCACTCAAAGTCCCCGGAGGATGAGGGTGGGATTTCCGCTCAGAAACACCCTTGTGCTAAATAGCACTGCAGACCCTACTAAATAGAAAAATAATTCATAGTTATGTCACATGAAAAATCCAGATCTAAAAAGATCAAAATAAATAATAAAAATCCATGTCTTCTAATTCTTCCATCCGATTCCTTTTATTCTTGGCAAGCTTCCTCACCCTGGGTCCCACTCATTAAAGGAGTTACTCTCATGCAAACACTCCTCCTTAATGACTGTGTTGTCCTCCAATAAACCTCTATTAGCTCCATAACAACACTATTGATTTGGTCAACATTGACCTAGTCCACATGCTCTAGCCCCTGTTCACACCTTAGGGTGATTTATTAAGCTGAAATGATGATCCACATTCACATGAGAAGTGGTTTTATCTATATAAAGAGATTTATGGGTATCCCTACCCACTTATTCACATATCTAAGTGACAAAACAAAAATTTAATATTCCAATTAGCTACAAGATAATTTTTGAATATTATAGTCCTCCCCTCCAAAATGTTTTTTTTCCTCAAGCAACTGCAAGGATACTGCATAACCTCCAACAGATATTTCTCCTAATGTATCCTCCCAAGTATACAAGTTAGCCTTTGGTAGATAAACCAAATAGCTCTCATCATGAAGAAGTGGGAGATATATGGAAAAAATTATATGTTGTCCATTGGCCTCCTTAATGCATGAGAGGTGGTAAATGTTGGGTGCCTCAATCCCAATGAGAAACTCCAATCTCCATGCTATCATCCAAACAAAGTGAGCCATCCTTGGTTGCTCATATAAAAACTCACTAGTCCCCTACTTCTGTAATGTATAGGGGCTGCAGGGCTGAAAATCAGAGATCGAACTGCTCAACTCACATTGTCTCTCTCTCCATTAATGATAGATATAGAGTTGTTGATCTTGGGTTGCAATAATGTGGTCATTAAGAAGCCAAAATGCACTTGGACTCTCATGATCCCACTCTTTGGTTCCAAGAGCCCCTCTTGCCCAATCCATCCCACATATAATGAATAGAGTGTCATCACCATATGGGATCCAAAAGAAACATGGACTGAGTGTCACATGACATACTGTATGGTGACAATAGTCTCTCAAGTGAGACCAGTGTCGTTATGCTTCTAGCTATCTCAAATCATGATATGATAAGTGGCCATCCAACTACTTGATTTTTTCCATAAGCTTCTCAAAAGCTTGAAAATGGTAGAGGATATTAGGTGTTGGCTGAATATGAACCAAGAAATATAGTTCTTGCCCCAAGTTCTCTAGAAAGTGGCCAATCCCATCACTGAATGTAGTCCCATAAGGACCATGAAACCCAAAGAGAGGCTTGCTCTCTTATGGAGCAATGTGTTGCATATGTATGGAAAAGGAATGTACATACATGTTTAGTTGATCAATAAACATCAAGACACAATCCTTACCATATATGGTTGGCAAGTTGGTGAAGAGGTTCATAGATGAGCCTTCCCATCTCTCCATCAAAAGGGGAAGTGGTTGTAACAACCTTGCAATGTGGTTTCTCTCCTCCTCATTCATCAAACAAGCTACATACCTCCTGATATTTTGGAGTACATCTTCTTTGAGACCCTCCCAATAGAATCTCTCCATGATGGTGTGATTAGTCTCAATGAAATCTACATGCCTGGAAAATAGTGCGGCATATGCTGCATGTAGAATATCCTCCTTGAGCTTGGAGTCTCTAGTCAAGTAGATCTGATCCTAGAAATAAATGAATCCATCAACCACTCTATACCTCCCATATGTCACTTGCTCATCAAGAACCTTACATGTGAAGAGGTTCTTCGAATATTCCACCAATAGTTGTGACTCCTAATATGGATCTATACTCCTCAATAATGACAGCGCTGCTGAATTCTGTAATGGAGTACTTGTCACTTCATAACTCCCCTCTTTGACATGCTCAATGCCAAAGCCACATGTCGGAGTACTGCTATCCCACTTGTGCTGCCTCCTTTGCAACTGATCTTGCCCAATACAAGACTGAAATAAATGGCGGTCAACCTCCTCTTGGAAGGTATTTTCCATCCAAAAATTCCATAATTTTGCCAATGCATGCAAGAGTTTCAACAACCTCTTGTCATAGTCAGAAGTCTCCCTTATGTGTGGAAGCATAATTTGCTTCTCCAAAGCTATGGAGTATCTCTTTGATGCCACACTTGTGCTATCACACACTCCTGAATAACTCTCTTCCAACGCAAGTAGCTGAGTAAGAGATGTCAATACAAATATCAGATTATTACTCATCTCTTCCTTGAGCCAATCAAATTCTCTATGTGCCATGCTAGATTCTCCCAGGGATCCTTCCTCATCCAGATCCATGGATGATGCATCATGTTGAGAGAACTCTTTGATCATCTTCCAGTCAAGGGGTCTCCCTGGTGGAATGTCTCCATGTAATGAGACATCAAGGCCTAGAGTAGGCTGCATATATAAGTGGACTGATTTGTCCCTACTTTCATTGTGCAAACCAATCTCCTTCTTTTGTGCATAAACCTCCTAAAATGAAGGGGTGTATATGTTCCCAATCACTTGTTGATGGCCATCCTTCTCATCTTCTCCTATCTTATGCAAAATCTCACAGTCTAAGGTGTCTTTCTCCAATGTAATCAACTCGTGCACACCCAAGGTCATATTGGTGTTAAGGGTCTTAATCACAAAGAAGTGATCTATCATAGTATATGTCCTCACAACTGTGGCAAATGCTGGAACACACTTCCTCCCTTGTTCAGTCTCACTGCCTATCAACATAAACACATGTTTCCCCTAATCTTCATATGTGACATCCTTTGGAACTTCTTGCAGAGATACAAGGGATCCTCTAGTTGAAGCAATTGCTTCATCTCCATCTCCAAAAGGTGGTGGATCTCCTCCTGTTGTTATAATGCTGGAGGCTCTTTCCAGCTCATCCTCCTCCTTCTCCTCAACATTGTAGAATATCTCATCATTAGGAGACCCTTTGGCTTGATCCCCTCTTGAAGGAGGAATCCTCATTTCTTATTCTTGAGAAGAAAATTTTTTGCTAAAGTGGGGCTTCTACCCTTGGAAAAGAATTTTGCAAATCTTTAACCCCCTCAAAAATATTCTAAAATGGAGTTGGTTTCATGGATCCTTCCATCTCATGCAAAGGTTATGATTTCTTGGGTTTGGCTAGCTCACTCAAGGAAGTTTCAGAATGTTTTTGATCAATTTTTTTCACTAACCTCCTAGTGAGCTTTGCATAAGTAGATATATTTGCATGACTCAATGAAGAAGATTCATAAAACCACCAAGCATAAGCCTTAACTTCAATGTGCAGTGCTTCTACCTTAATGGACTCTTTTTCTGAAACTTTATGCAGTTGTAAAAATGTGTCCAACTTCCTTACCCAAGCCTTGGTTGTGCACTTGGGTGACCCATCAAAAGTAGGTAGAAAGGATCTACCCAAAGTGTATTGCATGCATCCTTTTCTTCTATTGTGGTTACTGGGTCTTCTATTTTCTCTGATTTGGCAGAACCCTTGGAAGTTTAGATGCTCCTTGAATCTCTTAGACTAAGATTCATATTATTGGAGATAGTCACCAAGAGTCTCCTCCTTTGGTGTATCTCTCTCCTATTCTTATTTTGCTAAGAATGTAGGCATGGTACAACATTGTGGATCTGATGGTATAACTGAATGCTCACACCCATAATGTGAAAAACTGGAGCTTTCTTTATGTACAAGCCCTCTTGGAAAATCTCTATATCTCTCCTTCCTCGTCTCTTTGATGTCTCTGTTAATACCTTGCATAGTCTGAAGAAAAAGTTTTGAGAACCCCTTTCCTCCTGATAATGGAGCCTTCCCTCCATCTCTTCTGCAGATCTTCTCCTTTCTATGAGAAGCCTCTTTAGATGACATAATAGTTGAAGTACACAAGTTGAGCCAAGATTATGCTCTGATACCACTGTAATATCCCAAAATTGGGAGAGCAACAATACAAGACATAAAACAGGAAATATGCAGAAATATCAATGGATCAAAACATGAGACAACCATAGAGCCATTCCATTATGAGTATTAGTGTAAAATGAGTACAAGATATTGAGGAAAATATCACTTAAGATTGGGCAAACAAGCCTCCCATGAAACAATACATCAAAATGTAAAATACTGTTAATACATGAAATGTTGGAATGTTATAACTGCATTGTCTATGGGAGCAGCAAAAACTGGAAAATGGAAATATATATATCTTCTATTACAATGCTCAAAAGATGTTTGGAATAGAGATGCAAGCTCCAAAACATATTTCCAGGACAACCCAGAAAAGTTTTCCGAAAATACCCAATATACAAAATAGCAAGATATAGCCCTAGGGCTGAATAACCACTGCAACTGAATCATTGATAGGAGGTGGCTGATCTGATATATGAGATGGTTGATCCTCCTCCAATAGATCTCATAAATGAAGGGTTGATCCCCTCAATGGAAACCCAACTCCTCCAACTAGGGCAATAAACCCACTGTTGTATCTGATCTCTAAAATAATGCAATCCTTGAAGGAAACTACACTGTAGTTGATGGTAGCTACTAAGACTGAAGCTAAATGAGGCAATGAAGCTCTAAGAACTTCCTCACAAGCTTCTCGGATGAAAGGCTTCTCCCTCCACTGGAAAACTAGCTCAGAAATTGGGTCTCTCAACCTTCCATTACTACAACCCTACAACACAACACAAATCTGGAATAGAATACACTTTAGATGAAGACTGGATCTTGGCCAAATGTAATATAGTGGTAATGCAGCTCAAGATACCTCTCCTAAATATGAACTCAAAGTCACCTAAGGATGAGGGTGGGATTTCCACTCGAAAACACCCTTGTGCTAAACAGCACTGCAGACCCTGCTAAATAGTAAAAGCATGCATAGATATGTCACATGACAAATCCACATCTAAAATGATCAAAATCAATAATACAAATCCATATATTCTAATGCTTCCATCCTCTTCCTTTTATTCTTGGTGAGCTTCCTCACCCTGGGTCCCACTCATTAAAGGAGTTACTCTCATGCGAACACTCCTCCTTAATTACTGTGTTGTCCTCCAATAAATCTCCACTAGCTCCATAAAAATGGTGTTGATTGGGTCAACATTGACCTAGTCCACATGCTCTAGCCCCTGTTCACAGCTTAGGGTGCTTTATTGAGCTGAAATGAAGATCCACATTCACATGAGAAGTGGTTTTATTCTTTATAAAGAGATTTATGGGTCTCCCTACCCACTTATTCACCTATCTAAGTGACAAAAAAAAACTTTAATATTCCAACTAGCTACAAGCTAATTTAGAATATTACATTGTTGTTTGAATTTTTCACAGGTAGAAGAGAATTGCAGAGGGTGTAATGATTTTGGCACATCTAATTTAATATGCATTATACTATTGGTAAATCCTTTTTCTATTCTTGATGTAATTCAATGCATTTTTAATTCATTTCATTTAAATTTAAGTTGAAGAGGAGTTCATAAAGAAACTGAAAATGGAAGAATTGTGCACACTCTCAAACGAAAATACTATTTAGATCATAAAAAACATATACGTTTATCTACAATATCCCTCTAGTATGTAGCAATAACTTAATGCAACAAAAGAAGAAATAGGAAATTGGAATCTATTAGATTAATCTACAATCTCCCCCTCATAGTTAGCAATAACTTAATGCAACAAAAGAAGATATGTGAAACTAGAATAGATTGTTTTTAATGTGAAAAATTGGATAAAATTGTTTGTTATTTTGACACAACAATATTACATACTTAGGATTAAGGTTTTATTCCAACGGTTACAGACAGGTTGTTTTTGTGTAACGATCTTAGAATGCATTTCAATGTTGGGTGTGTGAAAGGTTGCATTGAGCAATTTTCTCCTCTCTTTTCATCTAATTCAATGCTTTGTTGTGTACTCGCTGCACAGTGAGTTTTCCGTGTTGATTGTTAATCATTACCATTACCTTTGTTCGAATAACTAAACAATAATTTAGTTGGGAATACTTTTAAATATCTTATTTAGTTGGGAATTTTTTCAAAATTTTTAAAGTTCCAATTCAAAATTCCAAGGTAAAAATATTACGAATGTCCAAGGTGCGCATTCCAATACTCCCAAGCTCTAAACCTTTCAGTTTTCAGACCATATACAACCTTTTATCCATGGAATAACACTTACAAGGTTAGTAATAGCCATGATAAGACACTAGGATAATGAATCTGATAAACCAACGATAGTAGTACTACTATTGTGGTGATTTGTATGATTTGTAGTTGGCAACTTGGCTCAATCTGCTTAAACATGAAGCAATGTTAACCTACAATGCATCATATTACCCATGCTTATTTTACATATCATATAAATTTTATAAATATATTTGGATACATTTCCCATCCCTCATGAAAATAATGATTAGTAAATTGAGTGATAAAGATATATTTGGAGGTATATTATTGAGGATGAAGACAAATAATTTATTCGATACCGCAAAATTGTGTGGATTGGTAACCCACACTAAATTGATTTTTATATACCCACATATTCAAGTAATTCACATATATCAGAGTCCCAAGACCCTTTCTGTTGCTTTTTTCATTTTACTCTCGAGTTTAAATTGTGAGAGGTTCTTTTTAACTTTTAACCTGCATTTGCCATGTGCACCCTTCCAGCCATCATGCAGTCACAATGGTATGAAAAAAATGAGGATTGAAACAATCAATTGACATGAAACAATGAGGCACTCTGCAATTTGGTCAACATGTAATAACCAAAATCGCATGTGTTTGTTCATGATAGTTATGATGGGAACAATGGGAAATACTCCAAAACTTGAGGTATTTATTGGTTTTGCTAAAACTGGTTGATGGGTTTTAGGCATGTGTGTGCTCCGTTTGCCTTATAAAATCGATCTTCTCATTTTAAAGCCATACCTAGGCGTTGATTGTTCAATATCATAATCTTTACTAGCAATTTTTCTACTCTAATTATATCCAATTATTGAAAATTCATCATAAATCTACCATCCCCATTAATATCAGCAACAATCACTCCAAGATTTCCAACAAATGCTCCCATGCTATAGGAAAACCAAATCCCATAGCACCAAGACCTTTTGAAGTCATCCAATTGTGGGGTCAGTCATATTTAAACCACTGAGAAGACCACATCTCATGTTGACACACGCCAGTGGTGATAATGGCATTTCCATGTGTGATTTCATAAATAAATTAAATGACATGTTGAGGAGGAATTGTTCTTCAAAATTCTAGTAAGTGAGAGGCCATTTTGTCTTCTGCTCTTCCAGTTTCTCTATCCAAGCACATAAATCTGGTATGTCTTTTTTTTTTCTTTAAATGGTTTTCCTGTGCAGAGGGACAATATATTATCTTGCCGATACTTTCTACTATTGGTTCAAGCTTCGACCAGAGTTTTAATGTCTTCTGGAGACGTCAAAATGTAGGGATTTTCGAGCAAAGAAGGTCGATGATTAGACTACACTAAAGGTTATTTCATACTTTTCTGAGATAGACAAAAATATGGTCATTAAAAAAATGGAAGTTCTTATATAAGGAGATAAAATATATTTTCCGGAGAAGGTTTTTCGATGGGGCTTGTCAACAGAGAAGGTGTGGGTGTGGAGTGGTCATCATTTGGAACCAGGCCGACTCTGCCATTTTTGGAACCAGGCCGACTCTGCCATTTTTCATGGTAGGGAGGACGAGGTACAAATAACAGAGCAGATATTATTAAACTAGGGATCCTCAACTTCATAAAATGGTTGGGTTTGAAGAAGATTTAATTTCATGTACACTCCAAGAGCATTATCGAGTGGTTTAATGATTACACACATTTTAGTCCACATATTATGTCAAATTGGATGGGCTACTCACAAAAAAAAATTCTGATCATTTCTTTTACTCATATATACAGAGTAAAAAATATTAGAAAATTATGAGAGAACAGAAACGCACAGGATTCACACACAAATAATTAATTTCTATATTATAATAATCAGAGATACATCAAATATATAGTTAAACTAATTCTAATCTTAGAGAGAGAAGTTGAGAGAATCTCTCAACTTCCTCAACAAACCCAATCCAAGATATACTAAAGTAAGCATAATCCTAACTAATTCTAATACCCTCCCTTAATGCTTACTTTACAAAACATATAATAATTAATCACAATTAAAACACTTTGAACTTTCGTCGCTTTGTCTGATCTGGTCTTCATTAACATTTGTACCCACTCTGAGATCTCATAGGAAACGCTCTTTTCTCCACCATTTTCGAGCTACCATTCAACCCATTTAAAATACATTTGTTTCTGACCAGCAATAATGAACTTTGCAAGATCAACAGTATTGACAACTCGGCTCGTCGGGGCTTCCGCGATAGAGCTGACAAGTGATGAACCATCCTATGGACCAATCACCATTTGTCGGATATTTCGCTTTCGGCTATCCATCAGTAGCTAGGCAAATGGTCTGAATACTGAATGTGTTCAAGAGCTAATCTAACAACTTGACCTGCTTCACATCATACTGTAACCTGTAACTGATGCTCCTTGGCCCGTAGCACAACAAGATCAGCATATAACAAATTCACACAATCAAATTAGTCAATTGTTCTCTCGTCCCTGTAGGACGTCGAGAACGACTAATTTAAATAATGCTAATTTGTTCAATAATTGGTTCTCTTCTACACAAATTTCATAGCAATAAATATAAGCTTTTTAATTAAAACACTGTAAAACTCTTGTCCTGATGATAACTGTAACGTAGAAACACTGTGAAACCATTGCTATCCAGTTACTCTCCCTAAATCTTCGCCTCAAACCATTCCAGTTATTATCCATAATATCTTCATTCCAAGAGGCAAAGGTTCGCTGAAACTAACCAATAAAATCATCTTTGAATTATGACACAGCAAACGCACATCTGATGTGTACTCAACGAATTGATAAACAGGAATATACCGTTCAGGTTCACCCATCAGTATACCGTGTTGATAAACAGGAAAGGATTTGACATGACTTTTGCACTCGTCCCCTCATCGAAAATGATATTTTGTTGGTAGTTTTGCTGAAAAAAAAAAAATTGGGTTGATGCCCCACAATCCTCCACGACTTGTCAAGAAATCGAAGATTTCCACGATCTTTTCACGAAGATTTCCATGATCTATTCATGCTGCCAGATGTATGCATTTTGAAACTCTATAAAAATCCTCCTATGGAAAAATTCAAAGAAATTTAAACCTTCTATGTTCGAGCCGCGGGCTATACGGCTGCGTTCTTCCGAATCGGAATTAGAAATCTTCATGGGAGGTGGTGTTGCCACCACAGAAAACGATTGCCAAGTCATTGTATCCGGAGCAAGCGAAGGTGGTGTTGACGTCGTCCACTAGATAGGTGTAGGCATGGGGGCATTGGCGCTTGAAAAACCCCGAATAATTACTCTGACTATTGAAATGTATTAAAACGAATGCAGGCGCTATCGCATCCGCCGGAAACCCCTCAATTAACTGGGGAAGATGGCACTTATTTTGCTGCTGCAGAGGACTGCTTTGGCTAGCATTTGAGCAAACCGTAAACGATGGGGTGCATTCCCTCTGAAAAACAAAAATTGCAGCTTCATATTGAACAATATGTCCCCAAATGCTCGGTGTCGTTCCTGGAACGATCTGAATCGACAAAGTAATCAAAACGATTTGGAAGGCGTTGCACGTCAAAAAATAACTCCTCACCTAATCTGATTCGCTTATTGCCGTAGAATACAATAAGATTTATATGAGGACTGAAATCATCCACAATGCGTCTAATAATTCCTGCTTCTAACAGTGACAGTGGCAGTGAAAACAAACTCGAACGACTATTCTACAACACGCTGAAATATTTCACACAAAACAAAATATGAAAATAAAACACACTAAATTTCACACTGCTCTCAAATTTTTTTGGGCAATCCCACGAGGGATTAAGCCCAGCTAGGCTCCGATACCATATTAGAAAATTATGAGAGAACAGAAACGCACAGGATTCACACACAAATAATTAATTTCTATATTATAATAATCAGAGATACATCAAATATATAGTTAAACTAATTCTAATCTTAGAGAGAGAAGTTGAGAGAATCTCTCAACTTCCTCAACAAACCCAATCCAAGATATACTAAAGTAAGCATAATCCTAACTAATTCTAATAAAAAAACAGGTAGTTGATCTACCATCCAAGAGGGGCATTGAGTCGGAAACATGTAAGTATCATTTTGCGGCATTTTAAGGGTCATACTGTCGTTGTGTTCATGCATACAATGGATTGAGAAAACAAGAAACTAAGAACCTAAACATATCCAATTTTAGTTGTGAAGAATGGATATTTTTGTATAGGAATGATAGGATATATAAGATATGCAAGAGAAAATGTATGAAATCTTTGCATAAATATGACAGGAGAAACATGTGGTTGCTTGTTAATTCCAATATATGTGGGATATTATTATTCTGATTTTATAGATTAAATATATGAGCGTGGTGCACACAGATAAAATGATATGATATCCTCTCTCCATATATATACTGTAAGATATCTACCCGTAATATTATATAGATCAAAGAGATTGTTAATTGTTTCCATCACAATGAACTGTACAATATTATGATAATGGGCATCTAGGTCATGATGATCTAATGATCTAATGATGATCCAGAAATGTTGTTTTAAAAAAAAAAACTCATAAAATAATTTAGAAATTTTTGTAAGATTCTGAAAAATTATAGTAAAGATTTATCAGAATTTTGTTTACAGTTGTTAAATTTTAGTATTTTGGCTGTTGCAAGGGTTTTTGATAGTGCTGAATCTATTTTCACTATAAAAAAATGCAATTCAAACACTTCAACTATCTGATTTGTTTACTTTTTTTTACACAAAATACTGCTTTCCAAACTTTTCCATTAAATTAATATACAACTCCTCCAAAAATTGGAAATTGTTGCGTTATTCACTATTACTATTCCATTAAATTGGTATACAACTCCTCCAAAAATTGGAAATTGTTGCGTTATTCACTATTTCAGTTTATGATCTCTTGATTATCAATGATATTGTACAGTTCAGCAACAAATCCTTTAAATGCTCTTGAATATCAATGATATTGTACAATTCATCTGACATGTCTCTTGATTATTATTTAAATGAAGACCATTTTATTCTCTCTAGCAATATCTGCATGCACTAGGAGCAGCTAATGACAAATATCTTTGCAATTAAAACCTACATGAGACAACGAAAGTTGTTGAGCAAAATTTTAAATACCGACTGCAACAAAATTTTAAATACTTCTTTCCTGTGTAATTGGAAAAATTCAGCAACAAATATTTACAGTGCTGGTTGAAGAAAAGTGCTTGTGATAGGGAATTAAAAGGTATGGGTTGGTCTGGCAGTGCACCTAATTTTTAAATAAACAAAAAAGAGGTATTATCATGGTGAATGTGAATTTAGATAATTTAAATGATTTGTTAAGTTTGTTAGCATAAAATTATATTAAAGATTTTTAAAAATAAAAATGTTTTAAAATATTAAAAGAAATTTAGAATTTTGTTTTTAACTAAATAAAAAAAAAATTATGAATATATAATTTTTATCAATTATATTAAACAGTTTTCATATTCTAATATATCGTATAGAATATAATTATGAATTCAAATTTTATAAAATAAATGTTCACTATTTATGTCATAATTTTGTTGTCTCATATATATTTTAGGAAGTCTTCTTTTCTTTATAAGAAAAACAAAAGAAACAAAAAATATGGGCCCAAGTTTTATTTTCCTTAATGAATTGACAAATTTAGGGTGAGAAATAGTATAGGAGAAAGAGTTAATTCTTCTTCCTGAGTACAAAAAGAACATTATAGTAATTTGATGGATACTGATTCACTTACAAATTTAGGGTGAGAACCAATATAGGAGAAAGAGCTAATCCCTATTAGAGAGTACAAAAACAACACCGTAGTAAATTGATATATGGGTAATGATGAATTGACAAATTTAGTGTGAGAAATAGTATAGGAGAAGCAACTAATTCCTATTAGAATACAAAATGAACACCTAGGTAAATTGATGTATGGATAATGATAATAAAAACATTATTAATTGTGAGGCATTTTTTTCATCATTGAATATATATATATGCTTTTGTATTAATTTATTATTAAATTATATAAGTAAAATTATTATTGAATTTTTTTTTTAATTTTTAGAATGAAAAATACTTAATCGATTATTCACAATATATATTAAAGATTGGATAAAAATAGATAAGAAAATCATTTCAAATAAAAAATGAAATGAAATAATATATTAAATTTAAATTATTTTGGGAAAAAATAAAATAAAAAATAATATGTATATTTAATTTATTTTGATATATTAATATTATTATTTAGTTGAAATATCTATTTACTATCAACATAAGAAATAAAAGATAAAATTAAACATACACTGTTAATGAATTACACTTTGTAGTTCGAAACAGGTCGACTCTATTATTTGATGTGATTTACCAGAAAAAAATATTTGAAAATGAATTTGGATCATAGAAATTTACACTCAAATACATTTTTTGTATGTAGAAAATTTTGGCAAAATATTAAAATATATATAATACACTTAAAATTATAATTCATAAACAACAAAGGTAACATCAACATGCTGATAACTAATGTTTTCGAAAAAAATATTTATTAAAATCATATATATATATATATATATATATATATATAATTTTAAAAAGTTAAATTTATATTTTTTTCTATTAAAATTTTAAGTGAAATTGATTCTAATTGTATTTAAAAGAGATTAGAGGAAATTTTGGGACAAAAAATTAATGTGTATTTAATTTATTGTAATACACAACAAAGGAGAATGCTTATTGTTGGAATTTATGAAAATTCTAGAACAAACTAGAGAGAATAATACTCTCCTCTATAACACGGAGAAATAAAAAAAAATTATTCACTGGAGACAGAGTTTTGCACTTGAAAACTATTTCATTAGCTGTTAAAAAAAAACTGTTACAAAATCTCCTCTGACTGAGGGAATACAAAATACTCGACTACTTCTAACACAGTGCCAAAAAGACTTCACTGTCTCACAAAATTACACTCTCTGTCACTCTGTAAAACAGCGCTGCTGTGTTTTAAAAATACTCTCCATCTCTTTGGAAATACACTGCCATGTATATAAAATGCACTCTATTGTGCGTTTAAAATAAAAACATAACATTGTCGATTACAATGCCTCATGGGCTTTTTACAGTATATATGTCGCAACTATTTTAAAACATAAAACAAAAACCTTTTTAAATAAAACTAAACTTAAATTTAAACAATATGTAGGTGGCCTGCGGGGTCCACATTACATATAATACTTATGTTAAAAACATAACAAAACTATTACATAGGCTCTCGGGCCTTTTATAAATCGCACATGAACATATTAAAACAAAACAATTAAACCTTTGCATCAAACCTTTGACTGCGCGATCAACGTCAGACTTCAAAAGAATTTTAAACCAAAATTCATGAACCTTTTCACGTAACAAAACCTGATCTGGTGACGTCAGCTCCTGAACGTGCAATCGATTATTAAATCGAACATATAAAAACTCTTCGGGCCTGGTTTTGGCCTGCTGACGCAAGCACCATTTGTAACGCGAAATACAAATATTAAATCCGTTGTATAACATCATCGGGTCTGGACATATAACAAAACAAATGGACCATGCGTAAAGTTCTGATTCCGATGGCGGAACGGATGCGATGACACCATTTAACTCCGCCACAATAAAAGGATCAGGTCCACAGTTTTAACAAACAAATGGACAAATAAAAACTTATGATGGATTAACGGACCTGATTTCAACATTAAACTGTGGCCTATACAAGGGATTGGGTCCGGACTTACATATAATATAATCGGACCAAAATAACAATACACTCCCGAATGATTCAACTTGTGATTGACAATTGTAGTGCCATGTGGTCTTGTGGACCCACGGACCTTGGCTTTAAAGCGGAGTGTGATATATATGATATAACATGCGATTGCGTTGAACACATCGCATCCTCCAACATCAACAAGACACTGAAATTTGTGGGGACCACGGGGTTTTAAAATAAAACCTGTGTTCATATAAAAAACAAAATATCTCTGTTCACTGTGTTTTTAAAATAAAAGTACTATGTTTTACCCAAAACAGAGAATGTCCCTAAACAAATAAAAAAATACTTTGTTCTTCAAATAAAAAGGACTTCGTCGATCAAACAAAAACTGAAACTGATTGTTCAGCTCTTTTGGAAAGCGGCCCATTGTCAGGATCCTTCCAAGCAGAATTAGAAGGCAGCCACTGTACAATGCTGCAGTTGAAAATAACATTTCAACACTCCCCCTTAATTTTAACTGCTATGTTATCAGTCATACCCGGGCATTTTCTCAAAAATTCAAAACTCTTCTGCCCCAATGGCTTGGTCAGAATGTCTGCAAACTACTCCTGAGTTCTGCAGTGTTCCAAAACAATTTCTCCATTGTTTACCAATTCCCTGATGTAATGAAATTTTGTTTCAATGTCTTTCGTTCTCTTGTGAAACACATAATTCTTAGATAATGCAATAGCTGAGCTATTGTCACAAAAAATCATTGTTCCTTTTGCTTGCTCTTGGCACAAACTTCTTAGCATCCTCCTCATCCAAATTGCTTGACACGCTGCTGCTGTAGCTGCCACATATTCTGCCTCTACTGTAGACAAAGCTACAATAGGCTTTTTTTTAGAAGCCCATGAAATGGCTCCTGAACCCATGTGAAAAACATAACCGGAAGTTCTCTTCCGATCATCTACACTTCCAACCCAATCACTATCAGTGTATCCTATTAAATCTGAACATTCTGAAGCAGTATATAAAATGCCATATCTTTTAGTACCTTTAACATACCTCAGAATTCTCTTCGCTGCCTTCCAATGTGCATCCTTTGGCTTCTCCATGAATCTGGAAATCAAACTAACAACATGCATTATATCAAGCCTAGTTGCAGTCAAATACATGAGGCTTCCAACTATGCTCTTTTACAAACTAGGATCAAAATCCTTGTTGCTGTCCTCTCTGCTGAGTTTTAATCCCATCACTGTCGGAGTGATTGCTGCTTTGCTCACCTGCATATTAAATCTTTCCAGCACTTCATTAACATATTTTTCCTGTGAGATAAAAATCCCATTTTCATCTTGTTCTACTTCTATTCCTAAGAAGTATCTCAACAAACCCATGTCAGTCATTTCAAATTCTTCTTTCATGACTGTTTTAAAATTTTCATTAAGGTAATCATCATTACATGCGAAAATAACATCATCAACATATAAAACCACAATCAACATTTTACCATCCTTTTCTTTGATTTAGAGGGTGGGTTCTCCCTCACACTTTTCAAATCCATTTTCTAGTAGATAGGAATCTATCCTACTGTACCACGCTCTTGGTGCTTGCTTTAGCCCATAAAGATCTTTCTTCAACTTGCACACTTTGTGCTCTTGGCCTTTCCTTTCGTAGCCGAGAGGTTGTTCAATGTAAACCTCTTCCATTAACACTCCATTTAGGAATGTTGACTTCACGTCCATTTGGTAAACTTTCCACTTGTTTTGTGTTGCTATGGACAGCACTGCTCTCACGGTTTCCATTCTAGCAACCGGTGCAAAATTTTCCTCATAGTCTATCCCATGCTTCTGCTTATACCCTTTGACAACAAGTCTTGCCTTGTGTCTGTCTATTTTTCCTTCGGCATTACTCTTAGTCTTGTAGACCCATTTAACTCCATCTTTACTTTTTTGGAGTTCAACCAAATCCCATGTCTTGTTTCTTTCTATGGAATTAATCTCCTCATCCATAGCTTCTATCCATTTCCTATCTTTAATAGCTTATTCAAAGTGGACAGGGTCATCAACATGAAAATATAAAGCAAACAAAGAATTCATACCTTCATTTGTTGCCTCTTGTTCATAAATGTCATTCAAATTTCTGAAATTATCACCTTTTTCATTAGGTGTACAAGTGCTTGAAGAAGCACTCAAATTTCCTCCTTGTGGTGTGCTTGGAGAAGCACTTTCATTTCTCCTCAAGGGTGTCTCTTGTTGCCCTTGTGTTGGTGCTGCTGTTTGGGGATGTATTTCAGCCAACTCATCATCATTTTCATCATGAGATAAACAGTGTTTAACATTCACTGTTTTCTCTATGCTTCCATCCCAAGCTTCCTTCTCAATAAACTGGACATCTTTGCTCACAATAAACTTCTTAGTGGATGGTTTGTACAACCTATAAGCTTTGGATTCCTCATTGTATCCAATGAAAATACATTTCTCCCCCTTGCTATCCAACTCCTTCCTTAGTTGATCCGGAATGTGTGCATAAGCCACACATCCAAAAACTTTCATGTGTGTGACACCTTGCTTTGTGCACTCCATGCCTCTTTCGACACTTTGTTCATAACTTCTTTTGTAGGGCACCTATTCAAAATGTACGCTGCACAATGTACAGCCTCAGCCCAATAATAATTAAGCAAATGCTTTGCCTTTAACATACTCCTTACCATGTCCATTATTGTTCTATTCTTCCTTTTGGCAACTCCATTTTGCTGCGGAGTATATCTAGTTGTAAACTGCTTATGAATCCCATTTTCTCTACAAAAACGTAGAAAATATTTAGAGATATACTCACCTCCTCTATCAGTCCTTAGGACTTTGATATGCAGCCCACTTTGGTTTTCCACAAGTGCTTTGAAATTGCAAAATCTTTCAAACACTTCACTTTTGTTTTTCAAAAAGTAAACCCAAGTTTTTCTAGTAAAATCATAAATAAATGTTAACATGTAATGGCTGCTAGCAAGTGATGGAGTTTGCATCGGTCCACACAAATCTGAGTGGAAAATCTCTAAGGGTGCTTTTGCCCTTATGATTTTCCCAGAAGGAAAACTTTCTCTGTGTTGTTTCCCCAAGATACAACCTTCACAAAGGCTGTCTGGTTTCTCAATCAATGGAAAGCCTCTTACCATTTCTTTTCTATTCAACAAGTTAAGACCTCCAAAGTTGAGATGTCCAAATCTCAAGTGCCACAACCAATTGTCATCTTTTGGTTTGCTTTGGAAAGCCTCTTGTGTCACTGCTGCTACTTCTTCTTCATTTTTCAAATCTGCTCTCATTTTGAGAGGGAACATCCTGTTCCTTGTCATATTCACTTCAGCAATACATTTTTTGCTGGGTGGTTTATCCATGATGGTGCAAACATCATCCTCAAAGAAAACATTGTACCCATTTTGAACAAGTTGTCCAATACTGAAGAGGTTACATTTCATTCCAAGAACATAATAAACATCTGCTATGGATTTCTTTTCACCTTTCCTTGTTAAAACATTTACATCCCATTTTCCCATAACAGAAACTTTACTATCAGTCCCTAGTGTGACTTGTGACTTCACACTCTCATCTAACATAGAAAACATGGCTATGTTTCTTGTCATATGGTTACTACAACCAGAGTCTAGAAACCATAAATCTTCACTCTTTTCCTCAACCATATTACAAGCTAAAAATAATTTATCTTGGCTGATATTTTCTCTATTAAAATTTGCATTTGTTCTATTACCCATATCATGTTGCTTCTTCCTACATTCATTTGCATAATGTCCATATTTTTTACAATAGTGACATTGGACATTGTATTTAACATACCTTTGTCTTTGAGCATGTTGCTGACCACTCTGCTAGCTGCTGCCTTGGCCTTGATGCTGATTTGGATTGTTGCCCCTTCCTTGAGCATTTGTTGGACTGTTTCTTCCACCTTTGTTTTCGCTTCTGCCTCTTCCTCTCTTGTTTCCTCTGCCTTGCCCTCTTCCTCTTCCAAAATACATCCGGGTCTTAAAGGCATGCTCTAGAGATGAGTTTTCATTTCTACCCAATCTCTGCTCATGTGTCATCAGTGATGCATGTAGCTCATCCACTGAAATGTTTGTGAGATCCTTGGTCTCTTCTATGGTGGTGACAATCACATCAAACCTTGAGGGTAGACTCCTCAAGATTTTTTCCACAATCCTCCTTTCTTCAAGAGTCTCTCCATGAAACCTTATATGTGTGACCATTCTGATCACATGTGTGAAGAATGAGTCAATATTATCTGACTCCTTCATGCAGAGAGTCTCAAAGTCTCTCCACAGTAACTATAGTTTTGTTGTCTTCACTTTCTCCATGCCTTGATAGGTTGTCTTGAGAGTTTTCCATGCTTCTTTGGATCTCTTGGCTGCTGCTATCCTTGGAAACACACTCTCATGCACTGCTTGATACAAAAAGTAGAGGGCTCTTGAATCCTTCTTCTTATTTCTCTTCAGCAGTTCCTTCTTTTCCTGAGTTAAATCATCAAACTCATTTTCATCTGCTAGCTCTTCTAAGCCATCCTCAACAAGTTCCCATAAGTCTTGGGAAGCAAACAGGGCTCTCATGGTTATTGCCCAGTAGTCATAGTTTTTCCCATTAAATTGTGGGAGCTGGGTATTTTCAATACCCATGCTAGTGCTGGCTCCAACCATTCTTGCACTCTTAACTATGCTTCAAAATACTTGACTGTGTTTTTAAAACAACTTATTGTCTTCAATAGTAACACAAAAAAAATGACTTGTGAAATACCTTTGGATTCTTCTTGACTGACTCTTCACTTTGCTGGAGAAGCTACTGCAACAAAGAACTCCTTCCTTCAGCTTCTTTGACCTTCAAAGAGCCTGGAATAAATTTTATACCATGTTGGAATTTATGAAAATTCCAGAACAAACCAAAGAGAATAATACTCTCCTCTATAACACAGAGAAATAAAAAAAATTCTTCACTGGAGACAGATTTTTGCACTTGAAAACTATTTCATTAGTTGTTAAAAAAAAAATGTTACAAAATCTCCTCTGACTGAGGGAATACAAAATACTAGACTGCTTCTAACACAGTGCCAAGCAGACTTCACTGTCTCACAAAATTACACACGCTGTCACTCTGTAAAACAGCGTTGCTGTGTTTTAAAAATACTCTCTATCTCTTTGGAAATACACTGTTGTGTATATAAAATGCACTCTGTTGTGCGTTTAAAATAAAAACATAACACTGTCCATTACAATGCCTCATGGGCTTTTTACATTATATATGCTACGACAGTTTTAAAACATAAAACAACAACCTTTTTAAATAAAACTAAACTTAAATCTAAACAATATGTATGTGGTATGTGGGGTCCACATTACATATAATACTTATGTTAAAAGCATAACAAAACTATTACATAGGCTCTTGGGCCTTTTATAAATCGCGCATGAACATATTAAAACAAAAAAATTAAACCTTTGCATCAAACCTTTGATCACGCAATGAACGTCGGACTTCAAAAGAACTTTAAACCAAAATTCATGAACCTTTTCGCGTAACTAAACCTGATCTAGTGACGTCAGCTCTTTAACGCGCGATCGATTATTAAATCGAACATATAAAAACTCTTCAGGTCCGGTTTTGGCCTACTGACACAAGCGCCATTTGTAACGGGAAATACAAATATTAAATCCGTTGTATAACACCATCGGGTCTGGACATATAACAAAACAAATGAAACATGCGTAAATTTCTGATTCCGATGGCGGAACAGACATGATGACACCATTTAACACCGCCACAATAAAAGGATCGGGTCCACATTTTTAACAAACAAATGGACCAAATAAAAACTTCTGATGGATTAACGGACCTGTGTTGAACATTCAACTGTGGCCTATACAATGGATCGGGTCCGGACTTAAATATAATACAATCGGACCAAAATAACAACGCGCTCCCGATTGATTCAACTTGCGATTGACAATTGTAGTGCCACGTGGTCTTGTGGACCCGCGGACCTTGGCTTTAAAGCGGAGGGTGATATATATGATATAACATACGATTGCATTGAATGCATCGTATCCTCCAACATCAACAAGACACTGAAATTTGTGGGGACCACGGGGTTTTAAAATAAAACCCGCGTTCATATAAAAAACAAAATATATCTGTTCACTTTGTTTTTAAAATAAAAGTACTCTGTTTTACCCAAAACAGAGACTGTCCTTGAAAAAATAAAAAAATACTCTCTTCTTCAAATAAAAAGGACTTTGTCGATCAAACAAAAACTGAAACTGACTGTTCAGCTCTTTTGGCAAGCGACCCATTGTCAGGATCCTTCCAAGCAGAATTAGAAGGCGGCCACTGTACAATGCTGCAGTTGAAAATAACATTTCAACACTCCCCCTTAATTTCAACTGCTGGGTTATCAGTCATACCCAGGCATTTTTTCAAAAATTCAAAACTCTTCCGCCCCAATGGCTTGGTCAGAATGTCTGCAAACTGCTCCTGAGTTCTGTAGTGTTCCAAAACAATTTCTTCATTGTTTACCAATTCCCTGATGTAATGAAATTTTGCGTCAATGTGTTTTGTTCTCTTGTGAAACACAAAATTCTTAGATAATGCAATAGCTGAGCTATTGTCACAAAAAGTCACTATTCCTTTTTCTTTCTCTTGGCACAAACTTCTTAGCATCCTCCTCATCCAAATTTCTTGACACGCTGCTACTGTAGCTGCCACATATTCTGCCTCTGCTGTAGACAATGCTACAATAGGCTATTTTTTAGAAGCCCATGAAATGGCTCTTGAACCCATGTTAAAAACATAACCGGAAGTTCTCTTCCGATCATCTACACTTCCAGCCCAATCACTGTCAGTGTATCCTATTAAATCTGAACATTCTAAAGCAGTATACAAAATTCCATACCTTTTAGTACCTTTAACATACATCAGAATTCTCTTCGCTGCCTACCAATGTGCATCCTTTGGCTTCTCCATGAATCTGGAAATCAAACTAACAGCATGCATTATATTGGGCCTAGTTGCAGTCAAATACATGAGGCTACCAACTATGCTCTTGTACAAACTAGGATCAAAATCCTTGTTGTTGTCCTCTCTGCTGAGTTTTAATCCCATCACTTTCGGAGTGATTGCTGCTTTTCTCTCCTGCATATTAAATCTTTCCAGCACTTCATTAACATATTTTTCCTGTGAGATAAAAATCTCATTTTCATCTTGTTCTACTTCTATTCCTAAGAAGTATCTCAACAAACCCATGTCAGTCATTTCAAATTCTTCTTTCATGGCTATTTTAAAATTTTCAATAAGGTAATCATCGTTACCTGTGAAAATAACATCATTAACATATAAAACCACAATCAACATTTTACCATCCTTTTCTTTGATGTAGAGGGTGGGTTCTCCCTCACACTTTTCAAATCCATTTTCTAGTAGATAGGAATCTATCCTACTATACCACGCTCTTGGTGCTTGCTTTAGCCCATAAAGAGCTTTCTTCAACTTGCACACTTTGTGCTCTTGGCCTTTCTTTTCTTAGCCGAGAGGTTGTTCATTGTAAACCTCTTCCATTAACACTCCATTTAGGAATGCTGACTTCACGTCCATTTGGTAAACTTTTCACTTGTTTTGTGCTGCTATGGACAGCACTGCTCTCACGGTTTCCATTCTAGCAAACGGTGCGAAAGTTTCCTGATAGTCTATCCCATGCTTCTGCTTATACCCTTTGACAACAAGTCTTTCCTTGTGTCTCTCTATTTTGCCTTCAGCATTACTCTTGGTATTGTAGGCCCATTTAACTCCAATGACATCTTTACCTTTTGGGAGTTCAACCAAATCCCATGTCTTGTTTCAACCAAATGCTTCTATCCATTTCCTATATTTAATAACTTCTTCAAAGTGGATAGGGTCATCAACATGAAAATATAAATCAAACAAGAATTCATACCTTCATTTTCTGCCTCTTGTTCATAAATGTCATTCAAATTTCTGAACTTCTTACCTCTTTCATTAGGTGTAAAAGTGCTTGAAGAAGCACTCGAATTTCCTCCTTGTGGTGTGCTTGGAGAAGCACTTTCATTTCTCCTCAAGGGTGTCTCTTGCTGCCCTTGTGTTGGTGCTGCTATTTGGGGATGTATTTCAGCCAACTCATCATCATTTTCATCATGAGATAAACAGTGTTTAACATTCACTATTTTCTCTATGCTTCCATCCCAAGCTTCCTTCTCAATAAACTGAACATTTTTGCTCACAATAAACTTCTTAGTGGATGGGTTGTACAACCTGTAAGCTTTGGATTCCTCACTGTATCCAATGAAAATACATTTCTCCCCCTTGCTGTCCAACTTCTTTCTTAGCTGATCTAGAATGTGTGCATAAGCCACACATCCAAAAAATTCCATGTGTGTGACACCTTGCTTTGTGCCACTCCATGCCTCTTCCGGCACTTTGTTCATAACTTATTTTGTAGGGCACCTATTAAAAATGTATGTTGCACAATGTACGGCCTCAGCCCAATAATCATTAGGCAAATGCTTTGCCTTTAACATACTCCTTACCATGTCCATTATTGTTCTATTCTTCCTTTCGGCAACACCATTTTGTTGCGGAGTATATCTAGTTGTAAAATGCTTATGAATCCCATTTTCTCTACAAAAACGTAGAAAATCTTTAGAGATATACTCACCTGCTCTATCAGTCCTTAGGAATTTGATATGCAGCCCACTTTGGTTTTCCACAAGTGCTTTGAAATTGCAAAATCTTTCAAACACTTCACTTTTGTTTTTCAAAAAGTAAACCCAAGTTTTTCTAGTAAAATCATCAATAAATGTTAACATGTAATGGCTGCTAGCAAGTGATGGAGTTTGCATCGGTCCACACAAATCTGAGTGGACAATCTCTAAGGGTGCTTTTGCCCTTATGCTTTTCCCGGAAGGAAAACTTTCTCTGTGTTGTTTCCCCAAGATACAACCTTCACAAAGGTTGTCCGGTTTCTCTATCAATGGTAAACCTCTTACCATTCCTTTTCTGTTCAACAAGTTAAGACCTCCAAAGTTGAGATGTCCAAATCTCAAGTGCCACAACCAATTTTCATCTTTTGGTTCGCTTTGGAAAGCCTCTTGTGTCACTGCTGCTACTTCTTCTTCATTTTTCAAATCTGCTCTCATCCTGAGAGGGAACATCCTATTCATTGTCATCTTCACTTCAACAATACATTGTTTTCTGGGTGGTTTATCCATGATGGTGCAAACATCATCCTCAAAGAAAACATTGTACCCCTTTTGAACAAGTTGTCCAATACTTAAGAGGTTACATTTCATTCCAGGAACATAATAAACATCTGCTATGGATTTCTTTTCACCTTTCCTTGTTAAAAAATTTACATCTCCTTTTCCCATAACAGAAACTTTACTATCTGTTCCTAATGTGACTTGTGATTTCACATTCTCATCTAACATAGAAAACATGGATATGTTTCCTGTCATATGGTTACTACAACCGGAGTCTAGAAACCATAAATCTTCACTCTTTTCCTCAACCATATTACAAGCTAAAAACAATTTATCTTCGCTGATATTTTCTCTAGTAAAATTTGCATTTGTTCTATTACCCATATCATGTTGCTTCTTCCTACATTCATTTGCATAATGTTCATATTTTTTACAATAGTGACATTGGACATTGGATTTATCATACCTTTGTCCTTGAGCATGTTGCTGACCACTCTGTTGACTACTGCCTTGGCCTTGATGCTGATTTGGATTGCTGCCCCTTCCTTGAGAATTTGCTGTATTGTTTCTTCCGCCTCTGTTTTGGCTTTTGCCTCTTCCTCTCTTGTTTCCTCTGCCTTTCCCTCTTCCTCTTCCGAAATATGTCTGGGTCTTAAAGGCATGATCTAGAGATGAGTTTTCATTTCTACCCAATCTCTGCTCATGTGTCATCAGTGATGCATGTAGCTCGTCCACTGAAATTTTTTTGAGATCCTTAGTCTCTTCTATGGTGGTGACAATCACTTCAAACCTTGACGGTAGACTCCTAAATAGTTTTTCCACAATCCTCCTTTCTTCAAGAGTCTCTCCATGAGACCTTATCTGTGTGACCATTCCAATCACATGTGTGAAGAATGAGTCAATATTATCTGACTCCTTCATGCAGAGAGTCTCAAAGTGTCTCCTCAAAAACTATAGTTTTGTTGTCTTCACTTTCTCCATGCCTTGATAGGTTGTCTTGAGAGTTTTCCATGCTTATTTGGATCTCTTGGTTGCTGCTATCCTTGGAAACACATTCTCATGCACTGCTTGAGACAAAAAGTAGAGGGCTCTTGAATCCTTCTTCTTATTTATCTTCAGCAGTTCCTTCTCTTCCTGAGTTAAATCATCAAACTCATTTTCATATGTTGGCTCTTCAAAGCCATCCTCAACAAGTTACCATAAGTCTTGGGAAGCAAACAGGGCTCTCATGGTTATTGCCCAGTAGTCATATTTTTCCCTATTAAATTGTGGGAGCTGTGTATTTCCAATACCCATGCTAGTGCTAGCTCCAGCCATTCTTGCACTCTTAACTATGCTTCAAAATACTTGATTGTGTTTTTAAAACCACTGACTGTATTCAACAGTAACACAAAAAAATGACTTGTGAAATACCTTTGGATTCTTCTTGACTAAGTCTTCACTCTGCTGGAGAAGCTGCTGCAACAAAGAACTCCTTCCTTCAACCTCTTTGACCTTCAAAGAGCCTGGACTAGCTTTGATACCATGTTGGAATTTATGAAAATTCTAGAACAAACCAGAGAGAATAATACTCTCCTCTATAACACAGAGAAATAAAAAAAAAATTATTCACTGGATACAGAGTTTTGCACTTGAAAACTATTTCATTAGCTGTTAAAAAAAAACTGTTACAAAATCTCCTATGACTGAGGGAATACAAAATACTAGACTGCTTCTAACACAGTGCCAAGCAGACTTCACTGTCTCACAAAATTACACACTCTGTCACTCTGTAAAACAGCGTAGCTATGTTTTAAAAATACTCTCTGTCTCTTTGGAAATACACTGTTGTGTATATAAAATGCACTCTGATGTGCGTTTAAAATAAAAACATAACACTGTCGATTACAATGCCTCACGGGCTTTTTACATTATATATGCCGCGACTATTTTAAAATATAAAACAACAACAACTAAACTTAAATCTAAATAATATGTATGTGGCCTGCGGGGTCCACATTACTTATAATACTTATGTTAAAAACATAACAAAACTATTACATAGGCTCTCGAGCCTTTTATAAATCGCGCATGAACATATTAAAACAAAACACTTAAACCTTTGCATCAAACCTTTGATCGCGCGATGAACGCCAGACTTCAAAAGAACTTTAAACCAAAATTCATGAACCTTTTCGCGTAACAAAACCTGATCTGGTGACGTCAGCTACTGAATGTGCGATCGATTATTAAATCGAACATATAAAAACTCTTCGGGTCCGGTTTTAGCCTGCTGACGCAAGCGCCATTTGTAACGCGAAATACAAATATTAAATCCGGTGTATAACACCATCGGGTCCGGACATATAACAAAACAAATGGACCATGTGTAAAGTTTTGATTCCAATGGCAGAACGGACGCGATGACACCATTTAAGCCACAATAAAGGATTGGGTCCGCAATTTTAACAAACAAATGGACCAAATAAAAACTTCTGATTTATTAACCGACCCGTGTTCAACATTCAAATGTGGCCTATACAATGGATCGGGTCCAGACTTACATATAATACAATCGGACCAAAATAACAACGCGCTCCCGATTGATTCAACTTGCGATTGACAATTGTAGTGTCGCATGGTCTTGTGGACCCGCGGACCTTGGCTTTAAAGTGGAGGGTGATATATATGATATAACATGCGATTGCGTTGAATGCATTGCATCCTCCAACATCAACAAGACACTGAAATTTGTGGGGACCACGGGGTTTTAAAATAAAACCCGCATTCATATAAAAAACAAAATATCTCTGTTCACTGTGTTTTTTAAATAAAAGTACTTTGTTTTACCCAAAACAGAGACTGTCCCTGAACAAATAAAAAAAGACTCTGTTCTTCAAATAAAAAGGACTCCGCCAATCAAACAAAAACTAAAACTGACTGTTCAGCTCTTTTGGCAAGCGGCCCATTGTCACGATTCCTCCAAGCATAATTAGAAGGCGGCCACTATACAATGTTGCAGTTGAAAATAACATTTCAACACTTATGATGCCAGTGGTCCCACTCTTCTCTCACGTTACCAGACCCTTTCTCCTTTGGAAATTCTAGCTCCAGGAATGGAAAGAAAATTTTAATCCACTGACTCCTCGACGGTCTGCTCTGTGACACACTTCTTCAGCCAGAGTAGCTTCGCTTCCTAATCATTGTCAAAAGTCCTGATACCCTTAGCTTTCTTCACCGCCCAACTCCACTCCGATGAGAATTCTTTAGCTCACTATTTAATCTTTAGGTTACTCTCATGAAGACACCCTATGATTTCTTTTTACAGAAAATATTATCCATGTGCTAAACATCTTTATCTCTGCAGTTTATGAGTACAATAAAATTTAAATTTCTAGTTTCTAATTTTTGTTGTGTGATTTATTCTCATAGGTAAAAAAAGAATTGCTAAGATTGTAATGATTTTAGCTAGTGGTAATTCTTTTTTGTTGGTTTATTTGATTCCATTATATTCTGATACATTTTCAATATCATCTAGCCATGTGAGTACAATATCATGATAATAGGCAGCTCAACCATGATGATCCAGAAATTCTTGCTTTATTCACTATTTAAGTTTATATAGAGATGTCAAGACAGATATGGTCTCTTGCTTATCAATGATATTGGACAGTTCAACAACAAATCCTTTCAGTGCTCTTGATTATCAATGATATTGTACAGTTCAGCTGACATGTCTCCTGATTATTATTTAATTATTTCAATTAAGACCATTTTATTCTCTCTAGCAACAGAGTTGGTATGCACTCGGAGCAGCTAATGGCAAATATCTTTGCAATTAAAACCTGCATGAGACAACGAAAGTTGTTGAGAAAAAATTTAAATACTAACTCCAACAAAATTTCAAATACTTCTTTCCTGTGTAATTGGAAAAATGCAGTAACAAATATTTTCAGTGCTGGTTAAAGTTCTTGTTATAGGGAATTAGAAGTTATGGGTTGGTCTTGTAGTGCACGTAACCTTTAAATGAACAAAAAGGGAGGTATTATTGTGGTTAATGTGAATTTAAATAATTTAAATGATTTGTTGAGTTTGTTAGCATAAAATTATATTAAATATTTTTAAAAATCTAAATATTTTAAAATATTAAAAAAAAATTAGAATTTTGTTTTTAAATAAATTAAAATAAAATTTATAAATATATTATTTTTATCAATTATATTAAATAGCTTTTATATTGTAGTATATCTTATAGAATATAATTATGAATCCAAATTTTATAAAATAAATGTTTATTATTTATGTCATAATTTTGTTGTCTTATATATATTATAGGAAGCCTTCTTTTCTTTGTAAGATAAATAAAAAAATCAAAAATATGGGTCGAGGGTTATTTTCCTTAATGAATTGACAAATTTAGAGTGAGAAATAGTATAAGAGAAAGAGTTAAGTGGCTTAGTGATTACAAAAAGAACATTATAATAAATTGATGTATGTATAAGGATTAGCTAATAAATTTAGGGTGTGAAATAGTATAAGAGAAAGGGTTAATTCCTCTTAATGAGTACAAAAAGAACATTGCAGTAAATTGATGTAAGGATAATGATTAGATGATACATTTAGGGTGGAAAATAATATAGGAGAAAGAGCTAATTCTCGTTAAAGAGTACAAAAACAATATATTCTAGTAAACCAATGATTCACTCACAAATTTAGGGTGGGAACCAATATAGAAGAAAGAACATTATAGTAAATTAATATATGGGTAATGATGAATTGACAAATTTAGTGTGAGAAATAGTATAGGAGAAGGAACTAATTCATGTTAGAATACAAAATGAACACCTAGGTAAATTGATGTATGGATAATGATAATAAAAACATTATTAATTGTTAGGCATTTTTTTCATCATTGAATATATATATACGCTTTTTGTATTAATTTATCATTAAATTATATAAGTAAAACTATTATTTGTAGATTTCAGATTTCTGTGGTGAGAGTTTAGAGTTTCTGGGTTCGGAATCTCCACAGTGAACATTTTTGTGTCAACGTTTTGGGTCTAGAACAAGACCCATCAAAAAAATGTTTAAAATTCTTAGAATGAAAAATATTTAATTGATTATTTATAATATATATTAAAGATTCCATAAAAATAGATAAGAAAATCACTTCAAATAAAAAATGAAATGAAATAATATATTAAATTTAAATTATTTTGAGAAAAAATAAAATAAAAAATAATATGTATATTTAATTTATTTTTATATATTAACATTATTATTTAATTGAAATATCTATTTACTATCAATTAAGAAATAAAAGATAAAATTAAACATATACTTTTTATATTTAAATTTTTTTGCCAAAATATATAATACACTTAAAACTATAACCAATTAAACAACAAAATTCACAAAAATATGTTAATAAATAATAATTTATTAAAATAAAATGTAATTAATTTATTAATTTGAATTATTATGTATCTTGATTAAAGCAGCTTTACATTTTAATTTATAAAAAAAGACTAAAAAAAATTTTAAATGTGTCTTTCTTGAAATTGATACTCTTTTCATTTAAATATTAGACCAAGATACCTTTATATATCAATTTATCCTGATGATGAATTACAGTTGGTAGTTGGAAACGCGTCGGTTTCAAAAATTCCTTATGTGATTTCCCGAAAGATTTATAATTAAAAAAAAAAAAAAAAATTAAATCCATTTATATTATTCAAAATCTATTTATTCTTTTTTAAAATTTAATAAATATAAAATTAAATATTTCTGTCAACGAATCAAAATTAAATTTGAATTTATACAATTGTCTTTTGTGGTCTGTCAATCCATGGAGCTGACGTTGTCCATTTAAAATCGTGGATCGCTTCTCTCTCATAGGTTCAACCGTTGTTTTCTTTGAATTCAGCATTCTACTGCTGCGGAGCGCTCAAGCTGCAGGAGCACTTTACGTATCTACAAGTGGAGCACTGTTAGTATGTGATATACCAGAATGAAAAGAATTCGGTGGCTTAGGCATTGGTAGCTCGGACAGTTGAACTCCATGTCGTCCAAAGATGATCCGCGATGAAGCCATCCAAAGATGTCTGGAAACATTCGGTGCATTAAGGTCGCTTCCAGCTTTTGCCTCAGCTTGTCTGCCTTCACCATCATTTTATTCGAATCTGCTTCGATTTCGGTAATTCATTGTGCTCGGCATGTTCCTCTCACTTTTGGCTTCTTTATCCGCTGCTTCATCTAAGTCTTGACAGGCAGACTCACCTTTAGCATTTGTTTCTCTGCATATATGTGGTTTCAGAACGACTAAGACATGAACGACAGACTCACTGTGGTTTCAGCACGGCTAAGTCTGGACGGGCAGACTCACCTTTAGGGCTTTCTGGCTTTCTTGCATATCTGTGCTTTCAGCACAGCTAAGATTTGACCGGCAGACTCACCTTTAGCATTTTTTTGCATATCTGTGTTTTCAGCACAGCTAAGTGTGGACAGGGAGACTCACCTTTAGCATTTTCTTGCATATATGTGGTTTCTGCACTGCCGTCCATGGAGGAGGGTAAATAGCTTTGCTGCTATCAAATTTCTTTTCCTCGTTGCTGGATTTAGAACCCTTGCGGTTCTTTCCCTTGCAGGCGCCTGCTTTGGTGGAGGAGGAGTGCTCCAACACCTCTGCCACAGCTGTGGCAACAATGTTGTCTTCAAACAAATCGATAGCCTTAAGTATTATCTCAAGATTCGGGGACGCGTCCCATCCGCTCCACAATCGCATGTAAACTTTTATATCCTTTTAATACTTATTCTTTATATCCTACTGCAATGATTGCCCCGCTCGCTCGGACCGGACGGGGAGCGGTGGAGCAGCGCATCGACTTCTGCAAATCGTGTGAAAAGAGAAGATGAGGACCGAAAAGTGTTGGAATGTAATTTCCAACTGCTCGAACGAGACGCAGGCGGCAGCATGGTTGAACAGACGCAGAGGTAAGGTGGCAGCACGTTGGCAGCAGGATCAGCGTTCGACAGGAGATCGACAGTCAGCGGGAGTTTAAACAGCTCGGAAGTTAACGGGAGCTATACCCCCGCAGTTGACCAGCCAAGGGCACGTTGACCACAAATAAACGGCCATAATTTACTGCGGGGCTTCACCCCAATTGTTGTGTACGGGCAGAAGGCAGCCCCCGCAACCACCACTATGTGGTGTCTCCGCCTGCGCTCCACCAAACCACCACCGCCGCGGAAATTTGCCAAACGGTGCCACCATGCAAATTCGCCATCAATGCGTTTTTCAAGCGGTGCTGACAGAATTTATAATGCCATAAATGAAATTTCAAGCGGTGATTTTTTTTTTTTATATGTCAATGAATGACATTAATTGTTTTAGATATTTTTGTTGTTCTATATAAAAACAGAGTCATTTTTTTAATATGGATATATACACAGCAGTGCGTTAATTGTTTTTTTTAATAGGACAGAGCATAATTAAATTATACACAGCAGTGTATGTTTGAGACAGTGAATGAAAAATTCACAGCAGAGTTTTTTTTTAAGAGACAGAGAAGGTTTTTTTTGTTTTGGAACTGTGCTTAGAAGCAGTCCAACAGTTGTAATCCCTCTATGTAGAGGAAGAACTTGTAACAGATTTTTATGGAATAAATATTTGTTTTATTGAGTTGAAACTTTGTTTTTCTGAGAGTGAAATATTTTCTCTATGTTAAAGAGGGAGAGTTTAATTTCTCCATTATCAATTCTGGAATTTTCAATATTCCAACATGGTATCGGAGCAGTCCAGGCTATTTGAAAGTCAAATAAGCTGAAGGAAAGGAGTTCTTTATTGCAGAAGCTTCTCCAGCAGTGTGAAGACTCAGACAAGAAGAATTCAAAGGTATTTCTCTATACAGTTTTGTGTTACTGTTGCAGTACATTTAGTTAATTTTAAACACACAGTCAAGTGTTTTTGAATCATAGTTAAGAGTGCAGAATGGCTGGAGCCAGCACTGGTATGGATATGGGAAATATCCATCTCCCGATGTTTAATGGGAAAAATTATGACTACTGGTCAATAACTATGAGAGCATTATTTGTCTCCCAAGACTTATGGGAATTTGTTGAGGATGGCTTTGAAGAGCCAGCAGATGAACTTGAGTTTAATATGTTAACTCAGGCAGAAAGAGAGATTCTGAAGAGCAATAAGAAGAAGATGCTAAGGCTCTTTTCTTTTTGTATCAAGCAGTGCATGAGAGTGTGTTTCCAAGGATAGCAGCAGCTAAGAGATCCAAAGAAGCATGGGAAACTGTTAAAATTGGACAACTAGGTCCAAACTCCGGTTGTGCTGCTCAGATGACGATCGCAATATTTTTATTGGATTCCTCTTTCGGAGAGGTGTAAGATTGATCTAGAGATCATCTCGATCGGATGAGCAGAACATGTACTTTGAATTTATTCCACTTATGTGCTGGGTCGGCCTGAAATAAAATATTGACTTAAATGTCTTAAAGGACGTGTCACACACCCCCAAAGATTCCTATATATTGGAGAGACTTGGAGTTCATTTGACACATCGATGTGGAGGAATTCTCTCTCTGGATAGCATTGGAGCTGCACATTCTTTGTTTGGATTGTTCTGGGGTTATGTGTGACACACTTGGCTGAATGACCTATTGAAGACTTTGCTGGTAGAAGCATCCTGCTGATCGCCGTAACGTCACCATTTCCTCTCTCTGTTCTGGCTTGTCTTCTATCGATCTATTGGTATGTTCTATCTTCTTCAGTGTTGTGCCCTAATCAGAAATGGCATAGAACATGTACAGAAAGTAACATGGTATCGGAGCCTTGGAAGAAGACAACGCCCAACCTAGATAGGGCTGCAATCAGCGAGATGTGGGTTATTCTAAAACCTCTTTCCAGTCTCCTCGGTCCTATCCGTAAACTCGCTGTGGCCAGTTCTTTTCGTATGCAAGGCTGTCTTGTTTTTTTTTTGGAGCGGCAGGGCTTCTCGGTGCTCAGATTAAACACGGCTTCAATAAATTCCGAAAATTGACGTTGACTTCTGTTAATTCAGATAATTGACATAATCAAAGAAGGTTCGAATAAGACGGTCTGCGGTTGCATTAGACGTCATATGGTATTGGACGCAGCAGCGGCTAGCGGATAAAATTGCAGACGTGGAATCTGGTCTGCCGTCATACCTGCGATCAAATAAAATAATCACCGCTTAATGTTCACCCGCTCGAAGATTCAACTATGCCACCGGAATTCGCCTCGCCACTATTCCGTCTGCTTTCACGCCGGAATATGCTGCACATCCGTGGCCCATCAGAACTCGAAAATTTTTGACGCCGCTCAAGAACTCGAAAATTTTTGCTGTAGTCAAATTTACGCGGAAGTCGAATTTACATTTTTTTTTTTTATGGCGGAAGTTGAATGTACGTGGAAGTCGAATTTACGTCTTTGAATGATGGCGGAAGTCAGAATCTGCTGGCGCCGAACTACAATTTCAGGCGGAGCTGTGGTGGACCGTGAATTCCTTGGCGTCGACAGCAGGATTCGAACCTGCGGGAAAATTTGTGGTCTCTAACAGACAAATTCAATGAGCAAATTTTGTGTTCCATGCCATTGCGGGAGATAAAGGGGTTCTCGGCATCACGGTCTTTCTGTGTTTCGATTTCTATCGATTTATTTACATTTCTACCTGATCGATGTCAGTAGCCCACGGTTAAAATCCCGATTTACTATTTGCTGAGTAATTCCAGTCACAGTTCGATTTTATTTGGACAAGGAACTCTATAGCAGACAATGTCGCGGGTGTACGTGGGGAACTTGGATCCCCGGGTAACCGAGCCGGAACTGGACGACGGGTTCAGAGTCTATGACGTTCTGCGCAGTGTATGGGTAGCTCGTAAACCACCTGGCTTTGCATTCATTGAATTTGAGGACCGCAGGAGTGCAATTATGCAGAGCCGAGGTGGGGCTTTAACAATGGAAAATGGCGTCGATGACGAATGGGGAGACTTTGTCCAAACTCCAGTTAAGGAATTCGGGCCGGAAAATAATGTCCAAGTACATGGATTCCGTGCCTTTGTGAAAAGCTCGATTGGTTCCGGGGGCTTTAGTGGTTTCTCGAATCTTTGGTTTGATTCGACACCTGCAATTAGAGCTAATGAAAATGACGGCGATGATGTTTTTGACCCTTTCGGAAATACACGTGAAGTTAAATATAATGGCAATGGCAACAATGATGTTTTCGATCCTGTTAGGAATTTGCATTTTTGTGAAAAACTCAGGTGCTGCTATTTTCGATGAGTGGATATCTGACGGGGTATCTGCTATTGCTGTACCACTGGCGAAGTCTAATTGTGATTCTGTTGTTGCCTTTCAAAGTATAGAAGTCTTAAAACCCTTGCCATTGTCATTGTTTAGTGATGACAAAGCTGATTTTGAACAAAATAGTGAGGTTGATCTATTTGCAAATCACGCAAATTTTCGGCAGAAATTTGATAGCAATCGGGCTCCCATAGTTCAGAGAGAGTTTTAGTGATCTCTGTGGAGAATTTTGAGAAACTCCGGAAGTATCGAATGCAATCTCAAAGGAACTTTCGATGTCATTACTGTGAGAAGTTCGGATTGCAGAGCTCAAAATTCAGAGATGTTTTTGGTGACACTACAGGAGCTTGGATTAGGCACAAGGATAATCTCAGTGCTATTGCAGTAACCACCGTTCGGAGCAGTGAAGGTTTCAATGCTGCCAAAGTGACAAGGTCTCACAGTGAGATGTTTCCGTTGAGTACACGTCCACTGTGCTTGCTTTTACAAGTACACTGTTGCCCATATTTCCATCTTAGGTTTCTTCTTTGCCTGCTGCGTTACAACTGGTCGATTGAGGAACGGTATGTTCAGAGCGTTGTGTTCACTGTTATCCATCTCTGCATTATGGATTATGGAGTTACTGCAATCCAGGGTGATGTACCTGGACAAAATGCATATCTTACTGGGCTTAGCATAATTGGGGGCATGGCTGTCTTGTGACGGGAAGCTCCGTGGACAGAGCTGTTTTTTAAATACGTGGATATAAGGGTGAATTCGAGACCTTGATCAGTGACATTGGAGGTGCATTGTCATTGAAAGAAGGCAGATTGATCAGCTAATATGTGAAGCAGCAGAGGACCTTGACAGCAGTTAAGCCAGAGGTAATGGAGCAACAGTACTTTTTGCAGGTATAGGAGGAAGAGAACCCTGCCCAGTACATCAAGGACAAGAATCCATGAGATGTAAGTGAAGTTCATATTCAGCAAGCCGTAATGAATGTGATAGTTCTAAATTCTGTGATTCTATGTCACTGTCATTATGACAGTGACATAGACAGACACCCATGTTTGAAGCTGGAAGTTTTAAAGGTTGACTGCTGAAGTCCTTGAGGAAAGTCTATGTAATGGTCAAATTGTTGACGAAATGTGCATCAATGTAAGTCATTGATCTAGGCAAATTTTGACAGCAGTCTGCTGAAATAACCAGAAATGGGCAAATCTGGAAGCAAATCAAGGTTAAATGCCTCAAGTTCAGGATGAACCAAGGTAGATTGGATCCCTTGTTTTGTTGTAAGTTGCAGTCTTAGAAGGCTGTTTAAAGGAGCTACTCACAGAATAACAGGGAGTGGCTGAAAGGACTTCTAACACAAGCTGAGGCTTGCTGATATGTTCTCCCTGTATGTCAATGACGTAGATAGACATCTATGTAGCAGCAGCATGTGACTGTATCAGTCCTACATTGGAGCGTTATGGTAAACCTAAAATGCGAACTGGGAAGTTTATGCAGTTTTTTTGGTCACATGGTTGGAATCTTGAATCATGATCAACAAAGTCTGTTGGATGGCTTTGACTGTGGGAGATCAGGTCCCAATTTCAAGATGGTGTCTGGGATGCCCTCATTTAAAACATATGTCTTCTCTCGAGAGAGAAGCTGACATTAAGAGGGAGATATATCTGTATATGCTCCTGAGTGGATGTCTTTGTTCAACAAAAGAAGATCCTCATGGCTCAGGGACATATGGCTTCAGAGGGGGGAATTCCGAAGGAAAACCAAGAAGCCATATTAATAACAGGATATCTAGCAGCCATGAGTACTTTTGTACAATTTGAGGAATTCATAAAGCATCAAGTCTGGAAGGATGCTATGCTGTAGGACAAAGCAGTTGTCACCTTGAAATGGCTCTACAAGATCAAGTATGGATCTGTTGGAAGTGCTGAAAAGTTCAAGGCAAGATTCGTTCCCTGTGAGGAAGATATAGACTATGATGACATATTTGCACCTATGGCTCGAGATACTATCATTTGATCTATTATAGCCCTTGCTGCTACGCAAGTATGGAGTCTTCATCAGATGATGTGAAGACCGCATTTTTCTGCATGGTGTGATAAAGGAAGAGATATATATGTGGAGCAACCTTTGGGGTTGGAAGTCCAGGATCGGGACACCCATGTCTACAGGTTGAAGAAAGCCCTCTATGAGCTGAAACAAGCACCCTGAGATTGGTACAAGAGGATAGATAGCTACTTGATGAAGCTGGGCTTCACTCGAAGTAATGTTGATCTGAACCCTTACTTCAAGGTTGTCAAGGGAAATCCTCTCATTCTGGTGCTGTATGTGGATGACCTCTTCCTGACAGGTGCTGACCCTCTCATTCATCAGTGCAAGAGGGAGCTCGCCGCTGAGTTTGAGATGAAGGACCTAGGATGAATGTCTAGGCCTAAAGGTCTAGCAGAGACCGGGCGAGATTTTCCTTTATCAAGGAAAATACATTATGAAGTTTCTGGTATGATGGACTGTAAGTTCATGGAACTCAACTTTAAGAAGTTGAGTAGCAACGTTGCTGGGCCCGTCCTACTGAGTATCGTTAACTCATAAGGACCCTGATGTTCTCAATGAACACTTGTTCGAACATATGCTGTGCAGTGAACACTTTGAGTCAACACATGGTTGATCATAACATTCACTGGGTTGGTGCCAAGAAACTCTTGAGATATCTCTGAGGCACGATAGACCATGGGTTGAGATACACTGCCGGGAGTATGACACTCCATGGATATACTGATGCCGATTGGGCTGGCAGTGTGGTGGATCGCAAGAGCACATCTGGATGCTACTTCACATGTAGATCTGCTTCGGGCAGGAATCTAAAATCGGTAGCCTTGAGCACCGCTGAGGCCGAATACATTGTAACATGTATGGCCTGTTGTGAAGTCACTTGGTTGTGAAAGCTCTTTGTGAGTTGTTCGAGCATGTGCTAGATGCCACCGTTATCCTTTGTGATAACCAGAGGGGGATTCATTTGTCATAGAATCCCAGGTTCCACGATTGATCCAAACATGTTGATGGCTGGTACCACTTTATCTGGGATATGGTACAGCGAGGCGCCGTAAGGCTCGATCATATAGGAACTGATGAGCAGGTCGCGGATATTCTCACAATGCCCTTGGGGAAGGTCATGTTCCTAACCTTCCGTGAGAATCTTGGAATCATGGAAACGACCCTATTCTGAGGGTCCTGTTGCATGATGAGCTCCGGGAGCTCAGAGGGGGTTTTGGGGATAGCTTCTCAGAGCTATAAGCACTTATGGTGTTTCTGCCCCACCGTTGTGATTATTGAGTTGGTTCGCCTCTCATTTATCTGTGCCCCGTATGCATCCTACCCATTGAGTTCAAGGCTCATGGGAAGTACCTCTCATTTGGCCAATGAGGTGGGAAAAGCTAGAGACTATTAGCAAAGACTGATGGACGCATCAGAGATTGCCGTACTCTCTATCTAGGATGGCACGGTCCAACCACTTGATCTGGGATCAAGTTTAGTGAGGTCTGGGACCTCTGCCTGACTTCGGGTCAGATGAACCAACTTCGGGTTGGTTGGAGACTCTTCGTGAGTCTGATAGAGGTTTCGAACCTCTGGACTGAATCTGTCAGCCGGGTATGATGTCTTTGTGACTGACCCACTTCTGTTCTGAAATAAAGAGGCCAGCAAAGCAAGTTACGGCGGGATGACGCACGATGTTTGGATTGCACTAGTGGACGGAGTTCTCCCTAGTTGAGAGGGAGTGTTAAAATTGGACAACTAGGTCCAAACTCCGGTTGTGCTGCTCAGATGAAGATCGCAATATTTTTATTGGATTCCTCTTTCGGAGAGGTGTAAGATTGATCTAGAGATCATCTCGATCGGATGAGCAGAACATGTACTTTGAATTTATTCCACTTATGTGTTGGGTCGGCCTGGAATAAAATATTGACTTAAATGTCTTAAAGGACGTGTCACACACCCCCAAAGATTCCTATATATTGGAGAGACTTGGAGTTCATTTGACACATCGAGGTGGAGGAATTCTCTCTCTGGATAGCGTTGGAGCTGCACATGCTTTGTTTGGATTGTTCTGGGGTTATGTGTGACACACTTGGCTGAATGACCTATTGAAGACTTTGCTGGTAGAAGCATCCTGCTGATCGCCGTAACGTCACCATTTCCTCTCTCTGTTCTGGCTTGTCTTCTATCGATCTATTGGTATGTTCTATCTTCTTCAGTGTTGTGCCCTAATCAGAAATGGCATAGAACATGTACAGAAAGTAACAGAAACTCTCAATACAGCTTATCAGGGTATGGAGAAAGTGAAGACAGCAAAACTTCAGTTGTTGAGGAGAGACTTTGAGACTCTCTGTATGAAAGAGTCAGACACTATTGACTCATTCTTCACTCATGTGATTGGAATGGTCACACAAATAAGATCTCATGGAGAGACTCTTGAAGACAAGAGGATTGTAGAAAAACTCTTGAGAAGTTTACCCTCAAGATTCGAAGTGATTGTCACCACCATAGAAGAGACTAAGGATCTCATAAAGTTTTCAGTGGATGAGCTACATGCATCACTGATGACCCATGAACAGAGATTGGGTAGGAGTGAAAACTCATCTCTTGAGCATGCCTTTAAGACCCAGATGTCTTTCGGAAGAGGAAGAGGGCAAGGCAGAGGAAGAGGAAGATGCAGAAGCCAAAACAGAGGTGGAAGGAACAGCCCTTCACATTCACATGGAAGGTGCAACAGTCAAAGTCACAGCCACGGCCAAGATAGCAGCCAGCAGAATGGTCAGAAGAATGCTCAAGGACAGAGGTATGATAAATCCAATGTCCAATGTTACAATTGTAAAAAATATGGTCATTATGCTAATGAATGTAGACAGAGGAAACAAGATATGGCAAGTAGAACTAGTGCAAATTTCACTAGAGAAAATAGTAGCCAAAACAATTTGTTTTTAGCTTGTAATATGGCTAAAGAAAAGAATGAGGATTTATGGTTTCTAGACTCCGGTTGTAGTAACCATATGACAGGAAACTTAGCAATGTTTTCTATGTTAGATGAAAGTGTGCAGTCACAAGTCACACTAGGAACTGATAGCAAAGTTTCTATTATGGGAAAAGGAGATGTAAATGTTTTAACAAGATTAGCTGCAAAGAAAACCATAGCAGATGTTTATTATGTTCCAGGAATGAAGTGTAATCTCTTAAGTGTTGGACAGCTTGTCCATAAGGGATATAATGTTTTCTTTGATAATGATGTTTGTACCATCATGGATAAACCACCCAGCAAACAGTGTATTGCTAAAGTGAAGATGACAAGGAACAGGATGTTCCCTCTCAGAATGAGAGCAGACTTGAAGAATGGTGAAGAGAAAGCAGCAGTTGCACAGGAGACTTACCAAAGTGAACCAAAAGATGATAATTGGTTATGGCACTTGAGATTTGGACATCTCAACTTTGGAGGTCTTAATCTGTTGAACAGAAAAGGAATGGTAAGTGGTTTACCATTGATAGAGAAACCGGACAGCCTTTGTGAAGGTTGTATCTTGGGGAAACAACACAGAAAGTTTTCCTTCCGAGAAAAGCACAAGGGCGAAAGCACCCTTAGAGATTGTCCACTCAGATGTGTGTGGACCGATGCAAACTCCATCACTTGCTAACAGCCACTATATCTTAACATTTATAGATGATTTTACAAGAAAAACTTGGGTTTACTTTTTGAAAAACAAAAGTGAAGTGTTTGAAAATTTTTGCAATTTCAAAGCACTTGTTGAGAAACAAAGTGGGCTGCATATCAAAGTCTTAAGGACTGACAGAGGCGGTGAGTATATCTCTAAAGATTTTCTACGTTTTTGTAGAGAAAATGGTATTCAAAAGCAGTTTACAACTAGATATACTCCGCAACAAAATGGAGCAGCCAAAAGGAAGAATCGAACCATAATGGACATGGCGAGGAGTATGTTGAAGGCAAAGCATTTGCCTAATGATTATTGGGCTGAAGTTGTACATTGTACAGCGTATGTTTTGAACAGGTGCCCTACAAAAGTAGTTATGAACAAAGTGCCGGAAGAGGCATGGAGTGGCACAAGGCAAGATGTCACACACATGAAGGTTTTTGGATGTGTGGCTTATGCACACATTCCGGATCAGCTAAGGAAGAAGTTGGACAGCAAGGGGGAGAAATGTATTTTCATTGGATACAATGAGGAATCCAAGGCATACAGGTTATATAACCCATCCAGCAAGAAGTTTATTGTGAGCAGGGATGTTCAGTTCATTGAAGAGGAAGCTTGGGATGGAAGCATAGAGAAAACAGTGAATGTTAAACACTGTTTATCTCATGATGAAAATGATGATGAGTTGGCTGAAATACATCCCCAAACAGCAGCACCAACACAAGAGCAGCATAGCACACCCTTGAGGAGAAATGATAGTGCTTCTCCAAGCACACCACAAGGAGGAAATTCAAGTGCTTCTTCAAGCATTTGTACACCTATTGAAAGAGGTAAGAAATTTAGAAGTTTGAAAGATATTTATGAACAAGATATAGCTAATGAAGGTATCAATTCTTTGTTTGCTTTATATTTTCATGTTGATGATCCTGTTCATTTCGAAGAAGCTATCAAGGATGAGAAATGGATAGAATCTATGGATGAGGAGATAAATGCCATAGAAAGAAACAAGACTTGGGATTTGGTAGAACTCCCAAAAGGTAAAGATGTTATTGGAATTAAATGGGTCTACAAAACCAAGAGTAATACTGAAGGCAAAATAGAGAGACACAAGGCAAGACTTGTTGTCAAAGGTTATAAGCAGAAGCATGGGATAGATTATGAGGAAACTTTCGCACCAGTTGCAAGAATGGAAACCGTGAAATCAGTGTTATCCATAGCAGCACAAAATAAATGGAAAGTTTGTCAAATGGACGTGAAGTCAGTATTTCTGAATGGAGTGTTAATGGAAGAGGTTTACATTGATCAACCTCTCGGCTATGAAAAGAAAGGCCAAGAGCACAAAGTATGCAAGTTGAAGAAAGCTCTTTATGGGTTGAAGCAAGCGCCAAGAGCATGGTACAGTAGGATAGATTCATATCTACTGGAAAATGGATTTGAAAAGTGTGAGGGAGAACCCACCCTCTACATCAAAGAAAAAGATGGTGAAATCTTGATTGTAGTCTTGTATGTTGATGATGTTATTTTTACAGGTAATGATGATTTCCTTATTGAACATTTTAAAACAGTCATGAAAGAAGAATTTGAGATGACTGACATGGGTTTGTTGAGATACTTCTTGGGAATAGAAGTAGAACAAGATAAAAATGGGATTTTTATCTCACAGGCAAAGTATGTTAATGAGGTGCTTGAAAGATTTAACATGCAGGAGAGCAAAGCAACAATCACTCCCACAGTGATGGGATTAAAACTCAGCAGAGAGGACAGCAGCAAGGATTTTGATCCTAGCTTGTACAAAAGCATAGTTGGCAGCCTTATGTATTTGGCTGCAACTAGGCCGGACATAATGCATGTTGTTAGTTTGATTTCCAGATTCATGGAAAAGCCAAAGGATGCATAGCAAAAAGAATTTTGAGGTATGTTAAAGGTACTAAAAGGTTTGGTATTTTTTATACTGCTTCAGAATATTCAGAGTTAGTTGGATACACTGACAGTGATTGGGCTGGAAGTGTAGATGATCGGAAGAGCACTTCCGGTTATGTTTTTCACATGAGTTCAGGAGCCATTTCATGGGCTTCTAAGAAACAGCCCATTGTAGCATTGTCTACAGCAGAAGCAGAATATGTGGCAGATAGAGCAGCAGCATGTCAAGCAGTTTGGATGAGAAAAATGTTGAGAAGTCTAGGCCAAGAACAGGTAAAAGGGACAGTGATTTTTTGTGACAATAGCTCAGCTATTGCATTGTCTAAAAATTTTGTTTTTCATAAAAGGACAAAACACATTGACACCAAGTTTCACTTCATACGTGAATTGGTTAAAAATAGTGAAATAGTTTTGCAACATTGCAAAACAGAGGATCAATTTGCAGATATCCTCACAAAGCCACTTGTGCAGAAAAGCTTTGAACATTTCAGAAAATGTCTGGGTATGCAGGAAAACCCAGCAGTTGAAATTTAAGGGGGAGTGTTGAAATGTAATTTCCAACTGCTCAAACGAGATGCAGGCGGCAGCATGGTTGAACAGACGCGGAGGTAAGGCGGCAGCACGTTGGCAGCAGGATCAGCGTTCGACAGGAGATCGACGGTCAGCGAGAGTTTAAACAGCTCGGAAGTTAACGGGAGCTATACCCCCGCAGTTGACCAGCCAAGGGCGCGTTGACCACAAATCAATGGCCATAATTTACTGCGGGGCTTCACCCCAATTGTTGTGTACGGGCAGAAGTTAGCCCCCGCAACCACCACTATGTGGTGTCTCCGCCTGCGCTCCACCAAACCACCACCGCCGCGAAAATTTGCCAAACGGTGCCACCATGCAAATTCGCCATCAATGCGTTTTTCAAGCGATGCTGACAGAATTTATAATGCCATAAATGAAATTTCAAGCGGTGATTTTTTTTTGTTATATGTCAATGAATGACATTAATTTTTTTTTAGATATTTTTGTTGTTCTATATAAAAACAGAGTCATTTTTTTAATATGGATATATACACAGCAGTGCGTTAATTGTTTTTTTAATAGGACAGAGCAAAATTAAATTATACACACCAGTGTATGTTTGAGACAGTGAATGAAAAATTCACAGCAGAGTTTTTTTTAAGAGACAGAGAAGGTTTTTTTTGTTTTGGAACTGTGCTTAGAAGCAGTCCAACAGTTGTAATCCCTCTATGTAGAGGAAGAACTTGTAACAGATTTTTATGGAATAAATATTTGTTTTATTGAGTTGAAACTCTGTTTTTCTGAGAGTGAAATATTTTCTCTATGTTAAAGAGAGAGTTTAATTTCTCCATTATCAATTCTAAAATTTTCAATATTCCAACAAAAAGGGCACGACGGCGAGGACAAAGAACCCGATCCCATTCCTTAAATAGCTTAAATAACTTTTGCTGCTATCAAAGTTATTTTCCTCCTTGCTGGATTTAGAACCCTTGCGGTTCCTTCCCTTGCAGACGCCTGCTTTGGTGGAGGAGGAGCGCTCCAACGCCTCTGCCCCTGTGGCAACAATGTTGTCTTTAAACAAATCGATAGCCTTAAGTATTATATGAAGCTTTGGTGACGAGTCCCATCGACACCAAAATCGCATGTAAATCTTTATATCCTTCAACACTTATTCTTTAAATCCTACTGCAATGATAGCCCCGCTCGCCCGGATAAGACGTGGAGTGGTGGACTAGCGCACCGACTTCTGCAAAAGAGAGGATGAGACCCAAAAGACGACGGCAAGGACAAAGAACCCGTTCCTGCTCCTCCTGCACCTAGGGCCGGTATTTCTTGATCGTCTTGATAGCCATCATAGCCTGCTGAAGCGGGAAAGAACTTTCCATTCTTAAGGGCGGGCCTAAGTCATGTTCGTTCCAGTCATTACTAGAATGGAATTAGAATATTATCACATCAGGGATCAGGAACGCTTCCACTGGACGACTCTTATAGCAGACATGCTTGAGCCCGAACGCTTATGATGCCAGTGGTCCCACTCTTCTCTCAGGTTACCAGACCCCTTCTCCTTTGGAGATTCCAGCTCTAAGAATGGAAAGAAAATTTTAATCCACCGACTCCTCGACGCTCTGCTCTTCGGCACACTTCTTCCGCCACAGTAGCTTTGCTTCCTAATCCCTGTCAAACGTCCCGATACCCTTAACTTTCTTCACCGCCCAACCCCCAATCCGATGAGAATTATTTAGCTCACTATTTAATCTTTAGGTTACACTCATGAAGACACAGTATGATTTTTTTTTACAGAAAATATCATCCATGTGCAAAACATCTTTATCTCTGCGGTTTATGAGTACAATAAAATTTAAATTTCTAGTTTCTGAATTTTAGTTGTCTGATTTTTTCTCACTGGTAGAAAAGAATTGCGGAGGTTCTACTGTTTTTAGCCGATCTAGTGGTAATTCTTTTCCTCTGGTTGATTTGATTCAATTATATTCTGATACATTTTCAAATTTAAATTGAAATGTTATTGCAGTTAACAAAAAATTACACAGGAGTTCAGGGCTTAGCTACTCAACTTTACCATAAAGAAAACAGACATGACTGGATTGTGCAATATTTCATACAAAATATTTGGATCCATTTTAGTATTCGGTCCTACCTATGTTTATTGTAGAATTGCATTGTTCTATAGTTATTTTCATTTTCATGTGATTTTAATGTTGTTTTTTAAACGACGATGCAGATTAGCCGCTCAGAGAAGAAGAATCCGGCATTTTCTCGTTGATCAATGCCAGATATTAGTTCTTTCAAAGTAATAGTATCTTTCCTACTTCTTGCGCTCATTATTTTATCTTTAGGTTACACTGATAAAGATCAGACCGTATGATTTCTTTTAGACAAAAATATTATCCAAGCAAAATATCTTTATCTCTAGTTGATGAGAGTGTTCATAGTCATGTGTATCGGATTCATTTTCAATTTGTCCATTGAAACTTAAATTTCTAGTTTCTGAATTTTTGTTGTTGGAAAGAAAGGAACATAATTACAATTGGTCAATCATTGGTATAGATTGACGGATCAATTCCTCGGCCGTCAGTTACATCAACAACTACAAATGACTTTAGTACAGCACGCACAACTCCACACGCCTGCCCTGCCGGGCAGCAGCAAGAGTGACATGATAGATTTCTTCATCCGGGCTTGCTCAGGCACCAAACCATGGACCGGGCCTGCCAAGTAAGTTACTTCCTTGGCTCGGTATCAGAACGTGTCGGCAAAACCTTTGCCGAAGGAAAAGGGAACGTAGTTAGTGCAGAGGCTTTAACGCGCTTGGCAGATCTAATTAATGTACAATATAATAGCGGTAACTCCCTTAGTCTTCCTGATTTGACTCAATTATTATTAATTTGTTCATTTAAATTTAAATTGAACTTTTGTTTTTGCAAATAGCGAAGGATTATAGAGTTGTTCATGGCTTAGCTACTCAGCTTTCCCACAAAGAAAACTAAAATGGCGGGATTTTGCACACTGTCAAATACAAATACTTACATATATTTAACGTCATACAGAATCTTTGGATTCAGAATAAATGAATAAATGGATATACTTAACGAACTTCTGAAATAAAAATCTCCATTTTAGATTTTGATGGTCCTACCTCTGTCTATTGATGGTTGTTTGTAGATTTGCATTTCACTTAAATCTATTCCTTTCATGTGATTTTAATGTTTATTTTCTACGGCGATGCAGGTTAGCCGACCAGAGTACAGGTTTTAGGCATTTCCTTGGTTGATCAATGCCGCATATGAGCGCATTCAAGGTTACTGTTTCTTTCGCACTTTGGCTCATTATCAATGTCTAGGTTACAATGATAAACAACAGATCGTATCCATGCACAAAACATCTTTATCTTTGCAGTTTATGGGAGTGCTCTTTGTTTTATGTTTAGTTTACATTGATAAACCTTGGATCGTATCCATGCACAAAACATCTTTATCTTTGCAGTTTATGGGACTGATCATAGCCATGTTTATCCTATGCATGTTCAATTTATTTATTTTTGTTTCTGAATATTTGTTATGCATTTTTCAATTTAATTTTTTAGTTTCTGAATTTTTGTTGATTGATTTTTTCACAGGTACAAGAGAATGTCAGAAGTTTATCTAAATTATTATAGAATATAAAATTGGTAAATATTTTTCATTTTTGATGTGATTTAATTATGTTGATGTATTTTCAATGATATATCAATTTTTTTTCATTTAAATTTAAATTGAATATTTGTTGTTGTAGATATCAAAGAATTTGAGAGGAGTTCATAAAGAAAATGAAGATGGAAGGATTGTGCATATGTTCAATTACTAGTTGGATCATCAAAAACAAGTATGTTAATTTACAATTTCTCTCTATAAGTAATAATAATTTAATGTAACAAAAAAATAATAAGAAATCAAAATAGATTAGATTAATCTATCTCTCCTCATAGTTAGCAATAACTTATTGCAAAATAGTTAGCAATAATTTAATGTTTGTAATGTCACAAATTGAATTAAATTATTGATTATTAAGACACAACTTAGAATTAAGTTTTTATTTCAATGGTTAACAGACGAGAACGTGACCATCATAGAGTGCATTTCTCCTCTCATAGTTAGCAATAATTTATGCTAAAATAGTTAGCAATAACTCACCATTATAGAGTGCATTTCTCCTCTCATAGTTAGCTAACTTATTGTAAAATAGTTAGCAATAAATAGATAAAAAAAAAAATATAAGAAATCAGAATATATTGTTTGTAAGGTAAGAAGTCAGACTATATTGTTTGTAATGTGACCAATTGAATTAAATTGTTGATTATTTTGACTTAGGATTAAGTTTTTATATCACGAGAAGGTAACCATCATAGATTGCATTTCAATACTGGGCTTGGAAATAGTGAAAGGTTGCTCTGAGCAGTTTTCTCTTGCATTTTCGTGTAATTCGGTGCTTTCTACTCCCTGCACGGTACGTTATCTATGTTGACTATTAATCATTACCATTACCTTTGTTCTAACCAGTAAATAATAATTTATTTTGAGAATTTTTTCAATTTTTTTAATAATAATTTAGTTGGGAACTTTTTCAAATTTTCCAATTCGAAGGTCTAAGGTGCGAATAAAGTTGAACGTAACTTCGAAGTGCACATTCCAAGACTCTCAAACTTTCCATAATCCGCTATTTAAGCGCTAGTTCACTGAGAAAGCCTTTCAGTTTTCCGACATTAGAAAACCTTTTATCCATGGTATAGTTCTTACAAGGTTAGTAATAGCCATGCTAAAACACTAGGATAATGACTCTGATAGACCGACCATAGCAGTACTCGTGATGATTCATATTAGGCGACCTGGACCAAAGCGCTTAAACATGGAGCAGTGTTTACATATGTATCGGATTACCCATGCTTGGTTTAAATATCACATAAAGTTTATTTAGATACATTTCCCATCCCTGATGACAATAATTCATCAATTGTTGGAAAATTCAGTGCTAAACATATATTTGGAGGTAGATTATTGAAGATGTAGAGAAATAACTTATTCGATATTGTACTTTGTCTCGACTGGTAACCAGCACTAATTGTAAAATTGTTCAACTTTCTTAGATTAATTCAAAGAATGAAGGGTAAAGTTGACTTTTATATCCATACATTGCCATCTCAGGACGCTTTCCGTCCCTTTTTCAGTCCCGTTTCCCATTTTACTCTAGGGTTTAAAGTGTGAACAGTCCTTTTAACTGACATTCGCCACTTGCGCCGTTGCGGTTATTGTGCAATCACGGTGGTATAAAAAACACGAAGATTGCAGCAATCAGTTGACATGAAACGGGGAGGCACTTCGGGACTTGGCCGACATGTAATAATCGAAATTTGTCTATTCATGATAGTCACAGAGAAAACAGTGGGCAATACTACAAAACTGGAGGTATTGGTTCACTAAAAATGGTTGACAGGTTTTAGGTAGGTTTGTGCTCTATTTTCATTATAAAATCGATTTCCCATTGGACAACCCCAGGTGTTGATTGCCAATTCTTGAAAATTCAAGATAAAGCTACCATTCCCATCAATATCAACCATAGTCAGTCCAGGGTTTCCAAATCTATACGCATTAAAACAATTATCGACAATATCACACCATGATCATAACCACCTCAAATCGGGTACTGTAGAATTCAAGCCACTCTCATGTCAGTGAGAGGGATCCCTCAATGCGCCTCACCCAAAATAGGAGCAATCAACTCCTCTTCTTAAAGGGCCACTGTAGAAACCCAACACTTTGTGTGAGTGGTATAATAATGATTCATAACGGGGACTGCAAGCATCCTGGGGCCATTGCCAGTATTCCCACACACATTGACAATGCCACAACATGAGGAAGGACTATCCAGGGGTCCAAAGTCGCTTTTGTTTTTCATGATTATTTTTAATTTTGTAGTGTTTTTCTTTGATTACCAATATGTATGACTATTGTAATTTTCTTGTAGGGTGAAGAAGGACGCTAATGTTGTCCTATGTGAGAAAGAACTAGGGTTTCTCACAAAATATGCAATATGGAAAGGTGTTTCAACATATACTCTAAGAACTAGTTAACCATAACAAAGGCACCACATCAAAAGGAAGGAGGGAAACAAGATGTTGGTTTATGCAGGAGGATTAGGGTTTCCATAAAAGCTACACCACTATGGTTTCAACAAGATCAAAACTGGATCCATTCCTGCTACTAAAATCCAGTGGTAATATCACGCACACAATGATAGAAGATGATTAGATGCAAGCGTGGAACAATAGCAAGAAGTTAAACCATTCATGAAAGTCTCCATGAATTCACAACAATGTGGCAACGAGAACAAACCCTAGCATTTCTCAAAAAAAATATTTTTCTCTCACATTATCTCTCGTATCAGTGTTGAAAATGTGCTCATCATGGTGTCAGCAGTTATGTTGAGATCAATTGACTATGTACTAGGCATTAGGCCTAAGAGAGTAGTGAGGGAGTGCGAGAGTCATGAAGGTAGGTCAAGGGTCATGGGAGGTGAACAATCACCTCATATCTATAAATGTGCCCTCATGTCTCATTGGAAATGGATTTTTAGCACTTGAGTTGAGGCTAGGATTACATAGTTGATTTGTGCCTGAGAGATAGAGGCACTCAACTCTTGGTAGCTAGTAGAGTGAGTTGCAGTGAGGCTAGGGTTTTGCATTGGGAAATGATGTAAAGATCCCATGTTCCACTATTGGGTTTTGACCAGTTGCAAGATATGTACTTGAAGTTGCAACAACATTAATAATATGTTCTCTCTATTTGACATTGATTCACATGGTTACTCATGGTGGTTGTATTGGCTATCTTATACTTCACTATATTTGTATGTGTGTTTTCATATACACAATATGTTATGGAATGATTTATAGTGGTTGCTTATATGTTTTTCTTTAAATCTGCATTTATTTGTTCCTTGCCATACCAGTGATATATTGTGAACTAGTTTACAATTAACTTCTGGCATGTTCTTGTTCATGTATGTCTTATTGGGTTTTTCCTCATCGATCGCTCTCATAGCCTACCCATTCTTATTTCTCTGTCTATAGTTTGTCAATATTAGGTTGATTTTGTTTCACTTTCTCGGAATTTCACTCTTGTCCCCACTCTGACACATTCTTATTTGACTGCCAAGAGCAGAAAAATTCATGGTGGTAGTCGAGCCCACATACTGGATTGGGCTCGTATCCCAAACAGTGTGAGGTCTAATTGAGACTTCACAACAGGGAGACCCCCTTCTTGTTGGCAACACATTCTAGCCCCGTCAACAAAATTGGCATTATAAGGAGGGCAAGATGACAAGTTGAGTCGTTGGAGCCTACAGTTTAGTCCCATAACTGTAGATTCCTCCATTCTAAATATTACTCTCAAGGTGTTTTCTTGTATAATTTTCTCCCTCACTCTTGAAGGCCGTGTCAAGAAATGGTTCCACGTGTTGCCAACAACTTACATCCATTTGTTCGAGCAACTCATCATTAAGCTCTGAGAAGCTCACAAGTATGATTTTCAATATGTGTCTAGAAGGATAAACAAGATTAGAATGAAACTCGAAGAATCATTAGAGGATTTTGTTATTAGGTTTGTTCTTATTTGTTTTGAATTACCTAAAAGAGATGTCGATTGGGTGTATTTAAGTGAACAATTTGAATGGTTGGTTTTTGTTTCATTGCAACACCTTCAATCTGAAATAAATCCCAATTCTTATGGCTATCATGATAATCTTCAAGTTACAAATTTTCCAGGTCTTGCCCCTAATCTTATCTTTCTTGTCTCTCTGAGTTAGGAACAAATTCAAGCCAGCGAGGAGGAAATCACTGCTTGTGACATTTCTCATCCTCCTCCTGATTTGTTACCTAATGAAGTTTTTGTCACAAATATTTTAGGTAATTAAACCTACTTGTATGGAAATGAACCAACTTGTATCACCTCTAAATCCCCCATTCATCTGGTTTTATTTGACTCGGAAGATCAAGTTGATTTAACATCTCTCCCTATTGAGGAAATCAATCTTGAGTTCGTTGAACATATTCCTAAGTCTAATCCTGAATCTCATTCACCTGTCAACAATAACTTGGGTCTTGTCTTGGATGAAGTTGATTGTCCTATAAAACCCAAAGACCATGACATGCATGCAGGTTCATTGTTCCCTCTGGCTGAAGCTAATGTGCTAGATGAGAGTCCTTGTATGATTGGTAGCCCTTCATCTGAACCATCTCATCCATTACACACTGATTTATTTCATAAGTCTACTACACCATCGATTTATACAAACCATTAAAAACTTTCTCATGCTGGTGTTGGTTGCAATGATGTAAACAAGGGTGATGTTTCACAATTCCATTATGAGAATGATGAATCTCCTATTCCTAATCTATTACATCCACAATCTTTAACTAGTCAAGAAGGAGACCTTAGGTCTCGAAAATTTCAAGATGATTCTCTCACCGATTCATCCTCACTTTTAATCCAAGAAGAGCCTAATGTACCAGATACCGGACCTAATCAAATTGGTGGCTTCATCGATTGTCATTTTACCGAAAACATATTCGCTCACCCCTCTGGTGATTGTCATTCGTATCCATCTTTTGATCTGTTCTCTCTATTTGACATTGATTCCCATCCTTATTCATGGTGGTTGTATTGGTTGTCTGATACTTCACTATATTTTTATGTGTGCTTTCATGTACATAATATGTTATGGACTGGTTCATAATGGTTGCATGTATGTTTTACTTTCGAATCTATCTTTACTTGTTCCTTGCCATGTCGGTGATCTATTGTGAACTAGTTTGGAATTAACTTCTGGCACAATAATTGATAAGGTTTTTCAAATGGGGTAGCAAGCTAAGTGGGCTTCATTGTGGGGAAAAAATCCACTATTAAGAGCGCTTGAGCCAAAGGTGTTCTGGGATGGGTGACCTCCAAAGAAGTCTCGATTACTGGGTGCAAACCCCAAAAGTGATGGTTGACGCTATGTGATTTATTTCACTAGTTTCAATCCCACTTCTTCACCCCTATGAGAATCACCCAATGCAATGAGTGCTAAGTGGAATATTCAAAAATCATGAGAAATTAGTCAGTTACGACTACCTCTCATGGAAATGGTCATAAATGAAAGACTTACTTAACATAATTGAATATAGCTAATATAATGCACTGCGGAAACCCCTCATAATTAAATACAAAGAGTAAAGGGAGCTCTACTTGAATGTTTTATGAGGCACAATACTTTCTAAGGTTTTTCAAATGGGGTAGCAAGCTAAGTGGGCTTGATTGTGGGCAAAAACTCCACACTTAAGCACGCTTGAGCTAGAGGAGTTCTGGGATGGGTGACCCCCCGCGAAGTCCCGGTTACCGGGTGGAAGCCCCATAAGTGATGATTGATGCTATGTGATTCATTTCACTAGTTTCAATCCCACTTCTTCACCCTTATGAGCTAAGTGGACTATTAAAAAATCATGAGAAATTAGTGAGTTACAACTACCTCTCATGGAAATGGTCATAGATGAATGACTTACTTCACGCAGTTGAATCCAAAAAATGATATCTAATTATGGCATGTTCTTGTTTATATATATCTGATTGGGTTTTGGCTCACCGATCCCTCTCATGACCTACCCCTTCTTATTGTTGTTGAGACTTGTTTGTATATATGTTTGTAGTTTGTCAATATTGGGATGAATTTGTTTCACTGTTTAGGCATTTCACTCTTGTCCCCACTCTGCCACCTTCTCATTTGATATCCAAGAGCATAAACATTCATGGTAGTATTCGAGCCCACATACCCGATGGGGCTTCTATCCCAAACGGTGTGAGGTCTAATTGGGACTTCACACAATGAAGACCCCCTTATTTTTTGTGGTACATTCCATCCCCATAAACACGTTCATTTATCCAAGCACAAAAATATGGTATGTTTTCGTTATTTTTCATTAAATCGTTTAGCCCTTGCAGTGCAAGTTGCACATCTGCACATAGAAACATTTGGTTGCTTTTTTTTTCCAATCTCTACGAGATCTATGTCAATGTGAACAATGCTTGCAGGACTTGCGAATGAATCCAATTTACCAGTCAACCTATCATCAAAGCGAACACCAAAAGAAAGCAACATATCAACTTTATCCACTACATAATTTGCACAAACATTCCCAAGCATTTCTCATGAGAAGATGGAAAATATCCCAAAATCCCATTAAAGTACTAGCCACTAGAATGCATGTATGATCTAAAATTCTCTGAGTTTCTGACTAACATTGAGGCAACCCCCACCAACATATAGGACAATATTTTTAGAGTTAAACACAAACGTAGGATATGCTCTAACTGAGATATTTGTGGGGCTTTTGGGAGACTGTTAATATAGGTATGATGTTTTATTTCCTTGTTCCAATCTGGAACAGTTGCCCGTTGTTGAACATCCTTTGGGATATCAACTAAGACAAGTGTTGGCATCCTAGATGCTGTAAGATAAGATGCCTCTCCGATGAGTCGGAGGATATCATTAACATCCATGATCAAATAATTCTGCTTTGTGAGAGACTTAGTCACATCCACAACTGGATTTTCTTGAAAGGAATCTATCCTTATAATTCTCCGAGGCACTTAACCAATAATAAGTTCCAAATGAATGTTGTCAAGTAATGCATCTGCAAGACTACTTATCAGGTTGGTGGCACCAGCACGAGAAGCTGCAATGCAAACACCAACCTTTCCAATAGACATGGAATACCCCTCTGTTTCAAATAATTCTCTTAGCTCATGAGGACATAGGAAATTTTTGATGATCTTGGATCGATTAAGTGCCTGGTGAATTTCCATAGATGAAACTCTAGGGTAGGAAAAGACATCTTCAACACCCTCCCGCTCTAAATCTCTACAATGACATCTACACCTTTTCTTGGCTCATTATTTGCATAAGGTGAAGTGAATGAGCTTGGAAGAATATTAAGAGATGTTTTTTATGGAACGTTCAATTCCACTAGAGATTCAATCCATTCTTGTAATGTGGTCTCAACAATTAGAGACATAGTTTTATCGGCCTGAAGTTGAAGATCCCTTTTTGCACGATTTTTTCCCTCATGACTAACTATTACTGGTACTAAATCCTTTTGAAAGGATTTGGTGTTCTTTTCTAGCACACAACAAGGTCCTATAAACTGTTGGACTTAATTTCAAACAAGCCACTGCCATGGCCAAGTATGCTAAAAGACTCGAGGCCTTGCTTCAGAACTTAAATCTGAAAATCTTCTTGCTTCCCTTGACTAGAGCTCTTTAGAAAAAAAAAAATATTTAGAAAGTTTACTTAAAATGATTAGTTTAACTAACAAATAAAATGACCATTTTCAAGAATTTTCCTGATAGTCTCCTTAAAATCTAGTAAAGAATTTTAAATAATTATAAGTTTAAATTGTTTATTTTGTGAAGTTTCAGTCTCTCCCGATTTTTTTTGGGTGTCATACATTCAAAAGTGAATTTTAAACAATAAGAAATTACAATATTGTAGAAAACATGTTTATATGTATATAAAACTTTTAGTCAATTGAGTATGTCTTAGACTAAAAAACTCATAGAATAACCCAGAAATTCCTACAAGATTATGAAAAATTCCAGCAAATATTTTTGAAAATCTGGGTTACAGTCGTCAAATTTAAGTATTTTGGGTGCCCTAAAAGTTTTTGGGAGAATTTAATGATAACTTCGCTACCATTATTCAATTCTCATTGTGACTTGATGATGCTCTTGTAAAAAGTGTTATATATATATATATATATATATGATGCTCTTATAAAAAGTGTTATATATATATATATATATATATATATATATATATATGAGTGTATCTACATGTCTGCCTATAATCAACTTTAAAGTATGTCATGAATTGAAAGTTAGGCCTTTATTAAAATTAAGTTTTATCCGTTAATTAAAACTTCATTATTTTTCACCATTAAATTTAAGTGAAATAATATATCAAATTAATTTTAAATTATACTCTTCCAAAATATCTCCCCAATGTTAAAAAAACTGTTCATAAAATTCAACTTTACAAATCAACGAAAAGGACGCTCCCATGTTTTCATTTATGGATTCACTTGGTAAAAAACCAATACATTATAATCCATATATTCAATATCATACTTTATTACTTAACATTGATATTGATATAACACTTTCACCTCCAATAAGAACCAGGCTCCAAGAAAATCTGAGCTTTACGTAACTTACATGAGCACATAGGGTTTCTATCTCAGAGTGTGCAGGATTCACGAGGAATTGAACCAGGCTGCAGAGTGCTTGGAGGGCTGCATGCAGGGGGGTTAGAACCCCTCTTATAGGAATATCATTACGGAGGAACAAAGTAGCTGACCATCCAATATGCAAGGTGGGGCAACTACTAAAGACGTATCGATTCTCGGAGCAAAGTGGCAAGCCAAGACCAGGGGACAATGCTTGCCTCGAGCATTGAAGAAACCCAAGTTCATCATTCCGCCAAATAAGTTGGATGAGAACAGAAGTTATATCAAAGATCATTCTCTCATATGTAAATTTATTGGTATCTAGCCAACTGAGAAGGATTTATTGAGATGGATCCAAGTAAAATGGCAACCCAAAGTTCACCTAGATTTAAAATTTGGACCATGAGGATTCTTCACTGTCATTTTCGCCAATATTCTGGATAAAGAAAGAGTCTTTAAGGGAGTTCCTTATTTTTACAATAGTGTTGATCTCTTTCTCAGGCAATGGGAAGAATGTTACAACCCAGATGAAGAAAAATTCTTGGCTGCCAATGGATTATTCTCTGCCAATGGATTTCTGGGACCCTGATATTCTAGAAGGAATTGGAAACTCCTTAGGGAGTTTTGTGAAAATTGCTGAAACAACACGCCGAGGTCGATATACTTCTTTTGCTCGAATTTGCGTGTATATGCACATTTCAGAACCTCTTCCAGAATCAATTGAACTCGAATATGAAGGAAATATTTGGCAGCAAATCCTAGACTATGAACATATTCCATTTCGCTGTCGAATGTAGAAATTTTTGTTTCCCACCCCAGTTTTCAGTTTCACCTTATTCTCCATATAGTTAAATGCCCATTCCCATAGCCTTACATTCAAAGAGCTGAAAAAATAAATATTTTCTGAAAACACAAATTCTGGAAATTTTCACAACGCTGGAAATTCAGAAATAAAACTCAGCAAAATAAATCAGCCACACAAAAAATAGACACACTGTTTTTTAGTCAATGTGACCTTGGAAAAACCCCCTACAACTCTTGGGGAAAACCAGTTTGAAAGCTTCTCTTTATTTTCTGAATATTGCTTTTACAGTGAAACAGAAAAACACAGTAAAAATTCCAACAACCAAATTTACAGACTTATCTCGATTTCCATGCTTGCACACCGCCTCAGAAATTGTGCCAAATCAGCAACTCGAAAAACAGAAAATATTACAACATTTATGACAGTAATAAATGTTGTACGAATACCTTGGGAAGCATGCCAAAACAACCTATACGTTGCTGTATGGATTGTACAGATTCGTACAACAGCCCTCCTCGAAATTTGTGCCAAAAAACTGCACTGTAGCTGCTATCCTTTTCTCGATATTTGTGCAAAAAATAACAACAGTACGTTTCCTCAAAAACTATGCCCAGTTTTGTGCCTCGAACTGCGTGCTTAATGCTACTGCCCTCTTCCTCGATTTTTGTGCCTCCTCTCTTGGAAACAATGCCTCTCTCTCTTGCTGTACAGATTTTTTGCCTTCGTATTTGTGCCAATAAATGCTGTTGTACTTTTTGCTAAATCTCCTCACTGTTGTCCTCTTTCTCCTCACTACTCAGAAAAACTCAGCTTTCTCTCCTCCTCTCTCAATCTGCCCATGAAAGAATGAATGACCTTTTCCCTCATTTTCCTCCTTTAGCCTAACCCTAAGTGACTTTTGGAGAATCCATAAATCCAATGGCTGAAAAAGCTTTAGATTTAGGGCTGAGATTAAATGCTCATTTAAATCTCACTTTCTATTTTTTAATTCACACCACTTTAATAAAGACCCATTTAGTCATTTATTTCCAAAGTCACTTTTCCTTTCTAATTTTATATTGACTTTATTAAAGTCACTTTAAAATTAGACTTTAGTAACTTTATCACTTAAAGTCACTTTTAAATTAGATTTGACTTTATAACTTTATAAAGTCACTTCTTTAGGAGAAAAATTAAATTCTTTGGACACTTTTCCCTAGCTCAAAGATTAAACTTTAGGGAACCAATTGGCCCTCCGAGAACCAAATTTCAACACTCCCTCTTACCGAGGAAGGTGTTCCTCACCACACCCATCTTGTCTCTGAAGTATACATGCTTGCCTCGTGGTAAGGCTTTGGTAATAATATTTGTAACCTGCTCATCAGTGGGAATATACTTGAGATTCACAGCTCCGTTTTGTACATAGTCTCTCATGAAGTGATATTTGATCCCGATATGCTTTGACCTGTCATGAAAAACTGGATACTCCGTGAGTTCAATGCAACTCTGATTATCACAGTAAATCACTGAATGTCTCAACGGCTAACCAAATAAGCCAAACAACATCTTGTGAAGCTAGATGGCCTCACAACTAGCTAGAATGGCTGCCATATACTCTGCTTCTGCTGAACTCAATGATACTGACTGTTGCTTCCGGCTGAACCATGACACCACTGTCGAAACCAACCCAAAATAGCACCCTGAAGTGCTCTTCCTATCAGAAAAACAACGTGCCCAATTATAATTAGTGTAACCTACCAATCTCACTCCATCCCCCTGCCTATAATCCAGACCATAGTCCACTGTCCCTTGCAAGTACCGCAAAATGTGTTTTGCAGCAACCTAGTGCACTCTCCTGGTCTCACACATGAACTAGCTCATCGTGTTGACTGCAAAACATATATATGGTCTAGTGTTGACCAAATACATCAAGGGACCAATCAGTTGTCTATACAATGTGGGATCCACCAAATCGGAATCTGAAGCGTGAAACTTCTTCCAGTTGGTGATCATCGGTGTCAACATGGGTCTACAATCCTCCATGTGGAACCTACCAAGGATGTTCACAATATACTTCCCCTGCCCCGGGAAGAAATTCCCCTCCTCCTGCCACACCTCCAAACCCAAAAAGTAATGCATCAAGCCAATGTCCCTCATCTCAAACTCCGACGCAAGATCTCTCTTGCAGTGCTCTATGAGTCTCTCTGCACCCGTATAGACCAAGTCATCCACATATAACACCAGAATGAGAGGCTCCTCACCTATCGCAACATATTAAAGGTTCAGATCTGCCTCACTCTTTGTGAAACCCAGCTCCTGCAAGTATGTATCTATTCTGGAGTACCAAGCTCTAGGAACTTGCTTCAGGCGATAAAGGGCCTTCTTCAGTCTGCACAGATGGGACTCCTTCCCATGCACCTCAAAGCCCTGTGGCTGCTCAATGTACACCTCCTCCTGTATGAAGCCATCGAGAAATGCGGTCTTCACATCCATTTGGTGGATCTTCCAACCCATCTCTGCTTCTATTGATATGATAGAGCAAATCGAAGTATATGGTGCCACGGGAGCGAAGTTCTCCTCATAATCAACTCCCTCTACTTGGGAGAACCCTCTAGCCACAAACCTTGCTTTGAATTTCAATGCTACCATTTGCAGCATGCTTAACCTTATAAAGCCATCTGGGAAGTAACCACGTATTTTCCCCAGCCTCAACACCACCTTCCCAAACATCATTCTTCATTTATCAAGAATAATCCTCCCGTGTGGCCTCTCTCCCGGCACCCGCCGGCTAGCTACCTCCTCATAGCCAGAAGTCAGAGTAAAGGATGTCAAGTAAACACAGAATGAGCTAGCGTAACCGTCGTGCATTTTTCTCTCTCTCGACCGACTTCTTAGGCCCAAGAATGTGGATATGGCCTCTCTCAAGGTATCCTGAAGCCACTTGGGCTTCCTCTTCCCTGAGCACACTTCTCCCACCGGAGAATGAAACTCCTCATCCTCATCATCAGGACTCAACCCCCGATCGCTTGTCCGATGTCCTCCTCGCCTCGCACTCTAATCAGGATGCGAAGTACCATGTGAATTGTCCATTGAAGTGACTCCTAGTGAAATAATCTGGCGAATCGCTCTACATGTTGCCCGAAACAACAACACTCCCTTCGACTGGTGAGCCATCACACCGATGGACCTAACACGAGTAATCGATGTACCTTCGCATCCCTCCCATCCCCGCCACACACCGGATCCGCAATTGACTCGCCAAATGCCCCGAGGGTCCGTCGATTCGTATAATTCCATCCCGTGGGACTCAAAGCCCTTTTCCTCCTCGGACCCTCCCCAGATCCCACCCGACAACAACTCTCCTCTGTGCGGGAATATAAATCCGAGAGGCCTTCGAGGTCTCACTGTAGCCCACAAAGATACCCTTCTCTGCGGTGGGCTCTAGCTTGGTCCTCTTCTCCTTGGGTATGTAGGAGTATGCAATACACCCAAAGATACGGAAGTGACCAACATCAGGCTTTTTCCCAGAAAAAGCCTCCTCTGGAGTCACATACCCCAAGGCATGATGCAGACTCCTGTTCTGCAAATATACTGCTGTGTTGCAGGCCTATGCCCACAAAACAATGGCAACCCCTAATCATGTAAAATGGCTTTGGCAACCCCTTCGATGGATCTATTCTTCCTCTTCGCAACCCCGTTCTGCTGGGGGTTGTAAGGAAATGTGAACTCCCTCCTAATGCCTGCCTCCACACAATAATCAACAAACTCTCCAAGGGTGTACTCACCTCCATTGTCTGACCTTAGGGACTTGATCTTCTGACCTTTCTGAGTCTCCACAAGAGCTCTGAACTCCTGAAACCACTTGAAGACCTCACTCTTGGTCTTCAAGAAATAAATCCAGGTCCTCTTGGAGTGATCATCAATGAATACAACATAATACTCATATCCATTCAAGGAAACATGAGACATCTGACCACTCACATCGGAATGAATCAAATCAAGTATCCCATTTGCTCTGCTGTCACTGTTGGGAGAATGGGATTTGGAAAACTTTCCCATCGCACATCCTCTGCATGTACCAATGTGATCAGTACTGAAATCTGGCACACCTGTAGTGATCTCCTGCAATGTCCTCAAGGCTCCATGATACATGTGCCCCATCCTGCGGTGCCAAATGTCACACAGCTCTGAACTGCTAGCTCTGCTGTCGGTACTACTGCTCAATGCCAAAAGGGGATGAAATGCAAACTTGTACACCTTTGCATGGCGTACACCAATCACTCTAGCTGAATCTACTGGAGCGCCCCTGGGATATATCAGCACTTTTCCTCTCCTGAAAAATATCTCATACCCTCTGTCCTCCAATGCTGAGATGGATATGAGGTTCTTCCTCATCCCTGGCACGTATAGAACATCTGACACCTTCAAGGGAGGCTTGGGTTCCCTATCAAATGTCAGTGTCCCCACACCGACTGCTCTAACAACGATGTCATCTCCGAGTACTACCTCTATATCAGTGCCACTCTCTGAAAGCTCTGAGAAGTACTCACGGACTCCTTTCATATGATGTGAAGCCCCACTGTCAACATACCAGACACCTGAAGATGCTCTGCTAGTGGAGGGAAATGCACACTCCCTCTCAACCTCCATGGCAGGTGATCCTGCTCTAGTGGACTCACAAGCAATGAACCCAAACTCCTGGTCAAAGCGATCCGTAAAGTCCTCTACCTCTGTTGATGCTGCCATGTTCTGGTTCTTCCCCTTCTTCTTCTTCTCCAGACACACAACTACATAGTGTCCCATCTTCTGACAATTCCAACACTTCACCTTGGAATAGTTCTTATGCGTGTTCCCCTATTTACCTTTACCTTTGCCCCCACCACTGCTTATGGAATCTTGCTTCTTTCCCTTGCCTTTCTTGCCTCCTGCCAACAGTGCTACATCTGCATCCTACTCAACTGGTTTGGCTGCCCCAAGCTGGCTCTTCCTGGTTTATGTCTATATGCAATCATCCCAGAACCTCTCCCAAGTGGGAAGGGTCTCACGTGCACAAACCCCATCAGAAAAGTTTAGCCATGAACTGGGGAGGCCATTCACTACAATCCGCACCAACTCAGTGGGTGGAATTACCACTCCAACTGCTGCCAAATCATCTCTCACATTAGTAATCTTTGTGAGATATCTAGCTGCTCTATCAGTCTTACCCATCTTAATGGTCTTCAGCTTCTCCCTTAGGACCATTTTCCTGTTCTCATTGGTACTCTGATAGAGATTGGTCAATGTTGTCCACCTCTCATGAGAATTTCTCTCTCCTCTCACATGAGGAATGCAATGGTCTTCGATTCCGTCTAGAATTAGTCCCTTACCCTTGTTATTCTTTTTATTATAAGCTTCCAACTGAACAGCATCAGTAGGCACATTAACAGGGTGTTGTGCGGTATGCACCATGATATCCCAGACTTCTGCCTCCTCAAAGATACTTTGCATTCTCTCCTTCCAAATATTGTAGTTACTATTCCCATCCAACCTATCCTTCACCCTCAAGCCCAAAGACATGCTTTTTGTCCTAAAGAAGCTGGAAATAACAATGTTGTAGTAAAGGTAAAATTTTCTATGTGAAAAATCAGTTTTCTGTAATTTTTCCTTCTTACTGTCCCAAACTGCCTTTTCAACAAAATAGCTCTGATACCATGTAGAAATTTATGTTTCCCACCTTGGTTTTCAGTTTCACCTTATTTCTCCATATAGTTAAATGCCCATTCCCATAGCCTTACATTCAACAAGCTGAAAAAATAAATAATTTCTGAAAACACAAATTCTGGAAATTTTCACAATGCTAGAAATGCAGAAATAAAACTCAGCAAAATAAATCAGCCACACAGAAAATAGACATGTTGATTTTTGGTCAATGTGACCCTGGAAAAACCCCCTACAACTCTTGGGGAAAACCGATTCGAAAGCTTCTCTTTATTTTCTGAATATTGCTTTTACAGTGAAACAGAAAACCATAGTAAAAATTCCAACAACCAAATTTACAGACTTATCTCGATTTCTGTGCTTGCACACTACCTTGGAAATTGTGCCAAATCAGCAACTTGAAAAATAGAAAATATTACAGCATTTATGACAACAATAAATGTTGTTACAGCCACCTCAGGAAGCATACCAGAATAGTCTGTACGTTGCTGTACGAACTGTATGGATTCGTACAGCAGCCCTCCTTGAAATCCATGCCAAAAAATTGTGTTGTAGCTGTTGTCCTTTTCTCGATATTTGTGCAAAATATAACAACAGTAACTTTTCTCAAAAAATATGCCCAATTTTGTGCCTCGAACTACGTGCTTAATGCTGCTACCCTCTTCCTCGATTTTTGTGCCTCCTCTCTTGGAAACAGTGCCTCTCTCTCTTGTTGTACGAATTTTCTGCCTTGGTATTTGTGCCAATAAATGTTGTTGTAACTTTTGCTGAATCTTCTCACTGCTATCCTCTTTCTCCTCACTGCTCAAAAAAACTCCTTAGCTTTCTCTCCTCCTCTCTCAATCTGCTCAATCCAATTGCTGAAAAATATTTAGATCTATTGCTGAGATTAAATGTTCATTTAAATCTCACTTTCTATTTTTTTAATTCACCCACTTTAATAAAGACCCACTTAGTCATTTATTTCCAAAGTCACTTTTCCTTTCTAATTTCACATTGAATTTATTAAAGTCACTTTAAAATTAGACTTTAGTAACTTTATCACTTAAAGTCACTTTTAAATTAGATTTGACTTTATAACTTTATAAAGTCACTTTAGGAGAAAAATTAAATTCTTTTGAACACTTTTCCCTAGGCCAAAGATCAAATCCTTAGGGAACCACCTGTCCTCTAGTAACCAAATTTCAACACCGAAGGTGTCATGAATATGGCCACCTCTACAAAACCTGCCCACTGAATATACCTTAACAACAGACTGGAAAATCCTCAGTGAACACAGAAGGGCCACAATAAAAATAAGATGGCTTCATAATTGTCACCAATAAAATAAAAACAGCAGTCAACATGCAAGTCTAACCACTATATCAAAACAAAAGAATACCCAAAATCGTTATGATATTCTACAAGAAGAGGGGGAAACATCTAAAGATATGGAAGAAAATCTGGTTCCAAATCAGGAAATACTACAACAGAAAACAATAGCTACAAAAATAAAGGCACCACATGAACAAACTAAAATAGAGGAAATTAGTGAAATGGAACAATCACCAATGGACATTGAATAGACGAAGGAGGACTTAAGTGCAGAAGAACAGGTGGTGAAACGACTACTGCATGAATGGAGGAACTTAGACGATCGATTCATCCCAGAAGATCAAAAGAAGCAGTACAAAGAGACGTTCGAGCACTACCTGATAGCCTGGGCTAAAAAATAAAAAAGTACTCAAGAAACTAATTCTTCTAAAGAATCAAACTCCCAAACAAAAGGGGGAAAGAAAAAAGGAAGAAGGACTTTGCATGATTCAATTCAATTGGTAGGGGAAATGTTAGTTAACTCTAGAAAGCCCAAAATTTTATCAATAAAAGTAATCTCGCGGAATATAAGAGGCTTGAATAGTAAAGGCAAGTAGAGATATTTAAAAGAAAGGTTAAAAACTAAAAAACCTCAAGTGATTTTGATCCAAGAAACGAAAGTTTCCAGCCAAAAACTGGAAAGTATCATGCAGACATTTTAACCTCATTATGAAGCAATGGCAATAGATTCACAGGGCACAACAGGTGGCATTGTCATATTATGGAATCATGCAGAGGTAATAGCAGAAGGTTGGATTGGTCTATCACATATCCTAACAGGATGCTTTCGAAAATTTGGTATGGAGGAACACTTGCTCATTTCTGTGGTGTATGGGCCTCATCTCTTAGGAGAAAGAGAGGCATTTCTAAATAGTATTTGAACACTTCGAAATATAAACTAGGAGAAATATTGGTTGATAGGTGGAGATTTTAACATGATCTTGAACCTTGCGGAAAAAAAGGAGGGATCAGAAGAGAAGACCCAGAAATAGAGCTATTTAGGGACCTCCTCACAGATCTCAAACTGGTAGACATACCAACTATGAATGGCACATTCACTTGGAACAATCAGAGAGGGGTGGCACATCAAATAACTTCTAGATTAGATAGATTTTTAGTCTCAGAAGCTCTTGTAAGTTTAGATGTTTTTTATGAAGCAGCAATTCTTCCATCATTAGGGTCAGACCATTGGCCAATACGAATGGAAATTGATATAAAAGAATGTCCGAGGAATCGACCCTTTAGATTTGAATTATTTTGGTTAAGGGATCCATCTTTCCTGGAAAAAGAAAAACAATGGTGGGAATCCGCTATCATATGGGAAAGGAACATAATGCATTCATTTCAAATAAGGCTGCAAAATTTTTAAAAGGAAATAAAAAAGTGGAACAAAACAGATTTTGGAAACATTCACACTAATATGCATAGATTGCAGGAAGATATGAAACGTGTTCAATAGCAGATGATCTTAACCGACGGGACTGAAGCTTTAGCTTTGGAAGAAGAGAATCTCTTAAGTCAGTTGGAAGAACAAATAAAACAAGAAGAAATACTATGGAAACAAGAATCTCATGTCCAGTGGCTAAAGGAAGGGGAAAAAAACACAAATTTCTTCCATAAATCTCTGATTCAAAGAAGACAATATAACAAGATTTTTTCATTAAAGGATGCAAACGGAAATCGTGTTCTTCAACATTCAGAAATGGAAGCACTATTAGTAAATCATTTTAAGGACATGGTTATTGAACCAGATCAAAACAGGGGAGCTGCTATAGACAAAATCACTCGCCATATCCCCTAAATGGTTAACAGAGATCAAAACTTAGCATTACTGAGGGAAATCACCCTGGAGGAGGTTGAAGAGGTTGTTAAAAATTTTCCAAAAAATAAGGCCTCGCGTTGTGATAGATTCACAGCAAAATTTTATCAAGAAACTTGGAATTTTAAAGGAAAGGATATTTTGGAAATGGTTGAGGAATATCGATGCTCTAGATATGTGTACCCAGCTTTGAATTCAACTTTTGTATCACTCATCCCCAATCAGGACAATACAGATACCCCAGCGGGTTTTAGACCAATAACTCTATGTAATGTGATCTATAAGATCCTCTCGACGATAATGGTCAACCGTTTAAAACCAATACTTCTTAATATTATATCCCCAGAACAAACAAGCTTCATGAAGGGGAGACAAATCCTGGATGGGAAAGTTACAATCCAAGAAGAAATGCACTCTCTCTGTACTCAAAAGGTGAAAGGTATGCTGATCAAACTGGATCTCTCAAAATCCTATGATAGTCTAAGTTGGTCTTAATTGAAGGCAGTTCTAGTAGAATTTGGATTTGATCAAAGATGGATACACTGGCTGATGTCGTTTATTTCCTCCCCTAAGTTTTCAATCTTACTAAATGGTATTCCCTCTCAACCATTTAATGCTTCCAGAGGGTTAAGACAAGGGGATCCTATATCGCCTTTCTTGTTCATCATAGCATCTGAAGGCCTGAGTTGTCTCATCAAATCAAAAATAGCAGTAGGGAACCTCAAAGGCTTGAACTTATGGGGGTTGGATCTCACCCTCTCGCACCAAAATTTTGTAGATGATATAATGCTATTTTGTGAGTCATCGTTAAGGGAATCAAAGGCTATTCTGGCTATCCTTAAAAAAATTATAGACGCCTCAGGAACTTTGATAAGCAATGAAAAATCAAATGTCTATTTTTTCAACTCCAATAATGTAACTCAACGATTCCTGGCCAGATTGTCGGGTTTCAAACTTGGATCATTCCCAATGAATTATTTGGGCTTTCTTCTTAATCTCTCCTCTCTCGGGATAGCAGGATGGAAGTACCTCCTTAACAATATCTAGAAACACCTTCAAAATTGGTCTCTTTGAACTCTTAATGCCCCTAGTCGGGTTATCCTGCTTCGATTAGTCCTTCAAGTCATCCCCATATATCAATTTTCAGGTAGAGCTCCACCAAAAACAGTTTGCAATAAAATGGTTAAAATATTTAAAAAATTTCTCTGGCAAGGAGCGCAAGACACTCGGAAATGGGCTCTCCTATCATGGGAAAAGCTCATGAAAATAAAAAAGGTGAGCGGATTGGGTCTTCGAGATCGTTGTGTTAAACCAGGTAATGGGCAGAAAGATATGGTGGCGATGGCTTCAATGTGGAACCGACCTATGGAAACTAATACGGGAAAGAAAATATGATATGCCTACAACCATTACAGGGAAATTGAAGGCAGATGTCACTCCAAAAGGATCGAATATCTAGAACCTAGCAGCGACTAACAGATAAATTATAAGATAGCATAACTTTTGGGAAATACAAGGAGGAAGAACGACTCTTTTTTGGGAAGACTCCTAGCAACAGAGGGAGAATTTATTTAGCCGCTTAGATCTGGGAGAAATATTTCTCTTCACGAATCTACCCAACCAAACATCAGTAGTTAATTACTGCTTTCAGGAGGAAGAGGGAAAATGGCAGAAATGGAAGGAGAAAAGGCAATGGCACAATGCCCCGAAAACACTACAATGGAATAATTTTGAAAAGGAAATGAAAACCAGGAAGTTGGAATTGGCAAATGGGGAAGACATACTGAGGTGGGGTTATCGTAATAAAGTAATGTTCACTATAGAAGAAGGATATTTCATCAAATCCAATCATCATCAAAACCGGACAGTCCCAATATGGAAAAAAGTATGGGGAGAAAATTTTTGGCCTAAAGTGGAACACTTCCTATGGCTCCTGAGCCATCGTAAGATCCTTACCTAGGATTAAATTCAGCACAGAGTAATGTAGGGTCCCTCACTCTACAAAATGTGTAATAAGAATACCGAGAGTATAGAACATTTATTCAACACTTGTGCCTTAGCAGGAAATATATGGAAGAACAATGCTACGCTCTTCCAGCAATCTGATCGAGACATAACAAGTATTAATGAGACTATAATAAAATGGCGAAAAGGGGGATACAAAATTGAAGTCCTAAATTGAGCATGGAGGTTGTCAATAGGTTTTATTCTCTGGGGAATCTGGAAAGAAAGAAAACACTACATCTTTAGGGAGGAAGTGAGGGACACAAACCATTTATGGAAGATAATTCTGGAAAATATTTGGGAAACCATATTAGCAGAATAATGGTCATATGAAGATTGGATGGTAGCTGGAAATTAAGGTTGGATCGTAACCATGCTCAATTTAAAACCCTAAATGCTGGCGAAATCCATATGGAAATTAAAACCCCCCATGAAAAACCCAACAGACATCTTTCAATTTCCACAAGTGGGATTCTTGAAGCTTAATTATGACGGGGCATCCATAGGAAACCCAGGGCAAGCAGGAATCAGATTTATATTCAGAAATTCTCAAGGCTCAATGAGTAGGGTATATTCGATGGAGTTTGGGTTTGCAACAAACAATTAAGACGAACTAATGGCAGTTAAACAAGTATTATTAATTTCAGTTCGTGAAAATTACCATAGAGTCATTTTTGAAGGAGATTCAGCGATGGTTATGGGAGTATTGCGAAAAATTCAACAAGGGACACCCTGGGAAAAGATAAGAGAAATTTGGTGCGCAATGAGACTCATTCAGGAGATTGGCTGAGTGATACAGGACATTGGTTACCTTATTCCTTTGCATGTTAACAGAGGGGGGAACGAGGCTGCTGATTACTTAGCTAATTAGGGATGTAGTAATGAGGGTCGATTGTTAAACATATGTCAAGTGGATAGGGCATGGAACATAAAGCTACATTCGTTACAGATTATAGTTTAAAGAGATAAATAAAAATCTAACGCCTCCCGATCAGGGTGCCACGTAACGGCAAGTGGGCTATGGCTGGTGTCACGTGGCGGCGCACACCAGCTTAGCCATCAAGCCCAATAATGTTGAAATGCCCCAGGCACGCTCCACCATTATGGCAGCTGACGAGAATTTTGTCAAGCCAGGGTTGGAAAAACTGTCGCCCGAGAGATGGGTTAAGGCAACAAGGTAAGGAGAAGCTGGGAATTGTTCTCCGCAAGAGATTTTCATAGGAAGCTGGTCTGCAGATTTGAAGGTTAATTTGGTATGTTATCGCTCTCATAACCTTATTTTTTCAATCACCTGCTCTATCTCATAGTAACGCAGCAGAAATATTGTTCGTGGATGTTTTGTGTCTTACATGCAGTCAATCGAGTCAGTGGTTGGTTTGATTTTCAATTAGGGAATGTATTGAGTCTTCTATGTCCCAATTTTATGGAAGGGTTCGTCAATTTAGATTGCATGATAGCTCATATTGTTCCCACTCCAGCAATTGAACCCTGTTTTAGAACCCCAACCCCACTCTCCTATGTCGTTCGCTCAGACTCTAGGTATTGGTTAGGAACCCTGTTTAAGAACCTTCCGAGTCTACACCGTCCCGAAATATTTATCAAAGGTTTATGTTGGTTCAATTTTAGTGTAATAATCCCCTTGTTGTCACCCGGTGAGGATCAATTACAAATCCTCGTGTGCTCATCTCTGTGGGGGCCTCAATTTCTGGTTTGGGTTATTAGGCTTACCAATATCGTTGACCCATATCAAGCCTATGAACAGGCCTACATGTCTAGCAATGAAAAACCTAATTCTTATAGTTGGCCTGCTTAGAAAACTTCTCTGATGTTTGGTGTCAAAGCAAACTTTGTTTTCTCTCTTAGTCCTAGCCATCCTAGTAGTAATAAGATTCATGTTTGTAGCATGGTTATTTGGAAAATTTGTTTACTTAATAGGGTTCATGTGACTCTTCTGTTTACGCTTCAAGATGCTGGTTGCATGGCAACAAAGTGTGTGGTTTCGCCTACAAATACAGAAGTAATGGGCCCCATCCGCGATCAATGAATTTTGTTATTGATTTTGCTTTGCCATAAACAGGCATGTTTCAAATTCTCACTGAGATTATACAGAAGCTATCAGTAAGTGTTTGTCTGCTCAAACAAATGGCGAAAGGCCAAACAGGGAAAATACAGGGTACGAGTAAAGGGAAGCAGAAGCTTCCGACTCAGAACTTGGGCCCAAGAAAGCGTGGCAGGAAAACTAAAAAGGAATTCATGGAGAATACTTTTGATATGTACACAGTTGGAAACCCACCACAGGTCCGTAACACAATTCAAGTTTGGGAAAGATAAAGCAACCACAAAGAAGAAGACATAGAATGGCAGGAAGGCAACATTGACTTTATCTCGAACCCCAAGAACACAAGAGGGAGGCTCTCTCTCTTTCACCAATCTATCCACACCTATTGGATTCTCAAATGTGTTCTGGCGAAGGCCATGACCAATATGCAGGAAATGGAAGGAAATCCTAAAGTGTTTTCAACGCTACAAGAAATCAAACAGGAAATACAACAAATCAGAATATTTCAGTACCATGAAAAGGCCAGAATTGGCAGAACTGAATGCTAGCTTCAAGCAATGCAACAAGTAGATATGTCAGGTTCAACTGCAAAGGACTCGACTCCAATTGAATCTTCTGATGGATGATGGATGACACTAATTACTAATAGTTTTTAATGATTTTTGCGGCATGTTTTTACTTTTTGGTATTAAACTTTAATGGACATAGTAAAGTAGATATAGTGGCAAGTAGAAGGAAGAAACAGTTCCAATAATGGTTGTATTGGCTTTCAACTCATTAAGGTGGCCAATTCCTTTGGGCGGGTTGAGGCCACTAACTACTTATGGATGTGTACAACAATCTTCTCCTTTTTTTGATAAATAGAAAATGGTAAGGATCTATGAAATTTACAAAAAAAAAACACTTTCACCTTGAATTGATATAACACTAATTTAAACCTCCCATTGATATAAGTGTGAGCTAAACCTTAATGCTTTTTAAAATATGTTTGTCCTTTTAGTTTTAGCTCTTCAATTGATTAGTGGAGCCTAATAATTGCATGAATCTTGCATGAATTACTGTCATTATATATATATATATATATATATATATATATATATATATATATAATAATAATAATTTAATTTTAAGGCCAAGTCTACAAGTGTACATACTTAGTCTACAAGTATACATACTTTAAAATTATATATATGGGTTTTTTGTAAATGACATTTTATATATATATATATATATATATATATATATATATATATATATATATATATATATATATATATACACACATATGAGTATATATATATATAGTAGGTATATATATAATAGAAATAACTAAAAATATACCAATTTTAAAGTTAAAATTATATATATATATATATATATATATATATATATATATATATATAATTTTAGCTTGAAAATTTTTAGGCATTTTTGTAATAGTAGGTTTGAATTTTGTAATTTATATAATATGAATGTTATTTGTTTATTCAAAAACACATTTTCAATAGAAAATTTACAATTTAAGCAAAATAATTTAGGTAAATAAAATAAAAATATAGATGAATTAGAAAAATTAAATTAATTACTTAATATAATAATAGAATAATCAACAAAACCTCATAAATAGCTAAATATAGTAATGATAAATAATTAATAAGAAGTTATTAAAAATAAATTACTAATTGATACTTATGCTAGGCACTAAAGCTATTAAAATAACAATAGTGATAAAAAAAAAACATATTAGTTAATATATAGTTTTGTTGTGATCCCAAATTTACAGATCTATTAATATGGTATTTTAATAAAGTTTTCATTATTTTAATAATAGATAGTTAGATATAGGATTCTCTATTCTTTTAAGGCATCAATAATATACCCTAGAACATATGTTTTTATATTTCCCATTCATAACATGGGAATTATCCTTGTAAATGCCATGTCAAAATAAATTAGGTTGCAGAGGAATCACATATTGATTTTTCAATGTCATTTTAGGTTTTTACTTCAAGTTCTGTTGCATCGAATTATTTGGGACTATCGAATTATTTGGGACTATCAATTTGTATATGTATGATTTATGTGTTTATTTCAAGTGCAACTTCACCTCATATATTTGTACTCTTTTACATATTAGAAATTGATACAAAAACATCTCACCTACTATTCTATTCAATATATATATATATATATATATATATATATATATATATACATAATTGTTTATTCTAGTGTACATGTCAATCTATTTCTATTTCAATTTGAGATTGTATTTTTACGTCGTAGGCGTCTTTATTTGAAAACAACCCTCCTGAGTGTCTTCGTGTCTTAATGTGAGCCCTTTGATCTTTTGTTAGACGATTGAATTGTCATAAGCCATAGATTTGAATGGTAGCAGTTGCCAGGCAGTTGCCAGTCTGCGTTAACGACTTTGCTTGTTTCTGTGCGTTCTTAATGGTGGCAGGTTGCGTACTTGGCTAGAGCAATGGCCGCAGCGAACACCTGGGAAAACAACCACGTCGAATAATTGTAACATCGGCTATCCGTCGGTAGGTTGGGATGTCGGGACACGTGTTAGCAAATGAAGGAGATGGATATTCAGTGCAAGGCCATCTTCTAGAAGATTTTAACTGCGTTATCTAAACCGTAAGACTCGCTAATTAAATTTTAGTCTTTTATGAAAAGATTATCTGTTTGAGGGTTTTAGTTTTTAGTTATATAATAGTTGATACAAACATTTTAAGCCATTCAGATTCGAAATTGCCACTCATAAGTTTGAATCCTGTCGTCCATGGTTTTCTTTCACGCTCAAACAAAATTACAGTCTTGTATAACTAAAGAAAATTGGAAATTTTAGGTTTTAAATTAAATTATAGTGGTTTATATGAAGGTATTAACCCACGCAGGTTCGAAACCTTCCGTTTACGATTTGAGTTTCTATTTTTTTTTTAAATTATGCTGGTTCCAATCGTCCACGTCAATCAACAATTTTTACATGTGTACTCTTTGACTACATGTTAACTCTCTCTTTACATAACTGATTTAAGTGAAAATTTCAATTTCAATTTCTATTCTAGTTTCTTTCTATTTTCAAACTTCGCTTTCTTTTTCATTTTCAATTTATTATTGTACATATCGATTTCTATTTAAGTCCTAGTGCATCAAATTATTTGCAACTATAGATTTTCTATATAATATGATTTTAATATTTATTTCATATGCAACTCCGCACCTTATATTCAGGTAATTTTTTTACATATTATAAATTCATACATAAACATGTCACTTGCTATTCTATTCAACATACACATATATAATTGTTTATCTCAATATACATGTAAATTTTTTACACATTTATTTTAGTGTACATTTAAATTATATTTCAATTCTATTCAATTTCTAATACATTCATTTAAATGTACATGAAATTTTTAAATAGTTACTGATTTCATATACAAAACAATGAATTTCTTTTAAAATATTTTTTATTTTCTATTAACATTCTAACAAGTTTATTTCAATGTACATCCCAATTTATAAAACATTTCGTTAATGTACAATTCAATTTTTATATATACTCTATTCAATGTAAATGCCAATTTCAAATTCCTATTTATATTTATATTTTTCATTTTACTTTTATAGTCATTTAAACCTTATAAATTGAAATTGAAACATCTAGAAATACAAAATACTCATTATATAGGTGATGGCAACTTATTTAATTAATACATTTAATAAGTGGAAAAAGTATACATGTCAATTGTGAGACGGTTCGAAGGTTCCATACAACCATAATGACGTAGTTTAAATTAGCACTTTTGACATGTGTGCTCTTTGACTACTTGATAACTTTCCCTTTACATAATTGATTTAAGTGAAAATTTTAATTTCAATTCTTATTTCAGTTTCCTTCTATTTAGAGTTCACATTCCCATTTCTGTTTCATTTTCAATTTATTATGGTACACATGTCCGTTTTTTTTTTTTTTTTTTTTTTTTAATATTATTATCTATTTCAAGTTTAATTTATCTGATTATTGATTTTTTTATCTAAATTTCTATTTTTATTTCAAGTCTATTGCATCGAATTATTTGCAACTATCAATTTTATATACAGTCATTTTAATGTTTATTTCAAATGCAACTTCCCCTTATATTTTTTACTCTTTTTCATATTATAAATTCATACAAAAACATGAGAGTTTCTATTCTATTCAACATATATATACATAATTTCTATTATATTCAACATACACATACAAAATTTTCTTATCTCAATATACATGTAAATTTTTAACACATTGATTTATTTCTATTTCATTTCTATTTAAATACTAACACATTTATTTCAGTGTACATAGAAATTTTTAAAACATTTCTTTCATGTAAATGTCAATTTTTATTTATATTCTTTTTTTTTTCTAAGTTAATTTAATCTATTAACAGAGGAAATAGTTTACATCGGGGCCGTAGCCTAGTCTTTGCCCAATCTTGTGGCAATCTTCACAAAAAAAGTAGAGAAATACACTGCCCTCATAGAGGGAAACCAACCTTGAACAATTTTCAAACTCTTGCATTGCCCTCGCATGGGTGCCATCGAATGATGTTTCTGAAGATTACTTCGTTTACAGCAATAAAAAACAAGACTGTAAACCGACGCAACAACATAATAAAAAACAAGCCCGATAGTATGGGCCGGTAATAAGCATGAAAACCAAACAAAGGAAGAGGAGCTACCCATCAAAGTGCTTCTTCCACGACTGCACTGCGCAAAATTCATTCCATCTTCATCTTTCTTGAACAGTCTCTTGAATGGAAGTACAACCTCGCTTTCCTTCCATCAGGTGTTGGATCTCCATGAGACATATCCACGTCATGAGTCTCGCTCGCTTGCCCCGATCACCCTTGGCACCTCCTTGCTTCGCTTGTGCATCGAATTTCGAAGAACACAGGTCCGGCAACAAGCCGGGATGCGTACTCCGCCGGGCCAGAGCTCGTTCATCCGCTCGGGACTCTTCACCGCGAAGACCACAAGAATAGAGTGCGTGACCCGAGGCTTCGTTAAGAGAGAAATTGAAAGAAAAAAGCGTTTTATGAGGTGTAGGAAAAGGGTGAGTTTATGAGAATCGAGGCTCCCGGGAGCCTGCAACCAGTGGCCGCAGCCATGAAAATGACCTCTCATGCTTCTGGTGATGGGATAACAAATTTGAGTGAGAAGACAAACCCATCAACCGTGACTTGGGTGGGCAGGTGTCTCCACGCTGTGCCGCACCCAAGTCCCATTGCTTTAAGCACTTCCCGTTTCACCCGCATCCGGGATATTTATATTCTATTTCATGTCAATGTTAATTTTAATTTTTTATCTTCAATGCCTATTCCAATGTCTATTTCAATTTTGATTTCTTTGACTATTGATTTTTCAATGTTTATTTCTATTTTTACTTCAATTCGTGCTTAATTTTTGTTTCTATTTCAATGTGAGCTTCTATTTTTGTCTGTGTTCCTGGCACCAGCCCTGCCCTTTTACTTATTGAAGTTTATAGTATGTCTCCTCCCCCTAGCACAGGGCACAACCATCCCTGATGAGGTTTGATCCTCGGTGGTAGCCTGGCTGACAAGGCCCATCCTCAACTGGTTGTGCTAGCTAGAAGACCAATTTCTAACATGTTGATGTCAATATTATGCACATTTTTTTTTAATGTATATGTCAATTTTTACAACATTTATTTTAGTGTGCATCTCAATTCTATTTTATTTCAATTCAATTCCAAATACATTCATTTAAATGTATATGTCAATTTCTAACACATTCATTTCATATACATGTAAATTTTTATATTTATTTCTATTTTAGTTGTATTAACATTCTAACAAGTTGTATTAACATTCTAACAGGTTGATTTCAAGGTACATGCCAATTTCTAAACATTTCCTACATGTACATGTTAATTGTTATTTATATTATTTTCAATGTCAATTTAAAATTTCTATTTGTATTCTTATTTTATATCTATAGAAATTGAAATTGAAACATCTAGAAATACAAATTACTCATTACATAGATTATCAAAACTTATTTAATTGATTAAGTCACAACTTATTTAATTAATTAAGTTAATAAGTAGAAAATCTCTACATGTCAACTGTAAAACTCCTTCAACCCTTCCTAGGTTCCCTGCATGCAACCATAAAAACCTAGTTTCAATAAACACTTTTTACATGCATGTTTTTTTTTAATACTTTTTAACTCTCTCTTTAATTTAAATAACTTATTTAAGAGAAAAATTCAATTTCAATTTTTATTCTAGTTTCATTTCAATTTCGAATTCAGTTCAAGTTGGAGTTTCTGTTTAATTTTTAACTTATTATCGTACATATCAATTTGTCTTCAATGCTAATTTCACTTTTAATTTTTTCTTCAATTTCAATGTCTATTTCAATTTTAATTTCTTTGACTATTTATTTTTTAATGTCAAGTTCTATTTTTAGTTCAAATTATTCTATATAGAATTATTTGCCACTATCAATTTCTATATGTCATGATTTTAATGTTTATTTCAAATGCAACTTCACCTTATATTTTTGTACTCTCTTACATATTATAAATTGATACAAACATGTCACATGTTATTCTATTCAACATACATATATATATTTATTTATACCAGTATACATGTAAATTTTTAACACATTGATTTTAGTGTACATCTTAATTTTATTTCAATTCTATTCAATTTTAAATACATTCATTTAAACTTACATGAAAATTTTTAACACATTGATTTTATGTACATGCCAATTTTTAAATTTATTTATATTTCAGTTGTATTCAAATTCTAACTCATTTATTTTAGTATAAATGACAATTTATAAAACATTTCTTTCATGTATATGCAAATTTTTATTTATATTCTATTGATTGTCAATGTCAATTTAAAATTATTATCTTCAATATCAATTATAATTTTAATCTTTGCTTCAATTTCAATGTTTATTTTAATTTTAATTTCTTTTACTATTGATTTTTCAATGCCAATTCTAAATCAATATCAAATTCTAATTTTACTTCAAGTCCTCATGCATGGAATTATTTACAACTATCACTTGCTATCATATTTAACATAAATATACATAATTGGTGTAACAGACCTCTTCCGTAAACACTTATGGTAAATATATTTTTACCTTAATTATTCAAATCAAGAAAATAAAGAGTTGGTTAATGAGAAACGAATTCTTGATAACGGTGTAATGATTCTTTTCATATATTGGAAAAGAGGTTAATGTGAGAAGGGGGATACTCTCCTGGTGGAAAAGGAAAACAAATTCGATTCATGGCTGGAGATGGAGAGAGGACTGTGTTTATTTAGCTCTCCAAGTTCCTTCACACACGTTTTTCTTGCAGTATATTATTTCTTGCAGACTCACATGGAGACCGATATATGGATATAGAGGATGATTACTTTTAGAGGATGCTCTCTTCAATGATTGCTTTTTGAAGATGCTTTGTTGGATCTTCTTCTGACTAAAGAATCATTAGGATGGAGACTGGTGCCATACTCAGACAGAGAAAGTGAAAAAGATAAGTAATGTCTTTTTGTTTATTTATCTGTTCAATTATTTTCAAAATATTTTCCATGTTTATATGGAAAGAAATATATAAATATTTATATAATATTGTATACGCAAGAAAATAGTAGATGCGTGCTCTTTATTTTAAAAGAGATTTAAAGAGGGTAACTCTTTAATATCAATATTTATATAATATCGTATAAAAAGAAAATAGAATATGCATGCTCTATATTTTAAAAGAGGTTTTCTTGAATATATTAAAGAGGGTAGCTCTTTAATATAAATATTTACATAATATGGTATAAGCAAGAAAATAGAAGATGCAGAGGGTAACTCTTTAATATAAATACTTATATAATATTGTATAAGAAAGAAAATAGAGATGCATGCTCTTCATTCTAAAAGGGATTTTGTACTCATTTAGTTTAGGAAATGAGAATAAATCCAAGGTATTTACTCGGGAATGAATATAGATTAAAGAGAGTAACTCTTGAAATATTTTCATGTGTAGTGAAGAAGAAAAGAAAGAAGTTTCTCACACTAATATTCTTGGAAGTGTTTTATGAATATGTATGTATACATTAACTATGTTGTAAATAATAATTATTTAATAAATCCATGGGTAGTTTACCATGGTGTTGGTAGAGATTAATTATTTCATAAATCCATGGGTAGTTACCATGGTGTTGGTGGAGATTAATTATTTCATAAATCCATGGGTAGTTTACCATGGTGTTGGTAGAGATTAAATATTTCATAAATCCATGGGTAGATTACCAGGGTGTTTGTAAATATTAGTTATTTCATAAATCCATGAATAGATTACCATGGTGTTGGTAAAGAATATTTATTCTATAAATCCATGGATAAAGGAACTATTCAGTTATATTACTTTTATATTATCATGTTTATGATGTTAATTCCTTGTGGAAGAAGATCATGCATAGGCATGCAATATAAGTATTAACTTTCATTGGAAAGAATATATATATTTGTAGGTGGGAAAGATAGCATGTTGTGTCAAACTACATTGGAAAGGATTGTTAGTGCATGTATTTGTATGCTTAATTGCATAGTTTTATAGAAAAGAAAACATATGTTCACATGTTCACTTGCGTTGAGATTTCCTTTGGGAAGACTCGTGAAGGAAGCTATGTGCTTCGTTGTGTAAGCACTCCTTTGGGGAGACTCTTTTGGAATCTATATGCATTTGCATGCATGGGAGCAACATTTGTTATGTTATCTTGCATTTCATGTACTAAAATTAATAGCTCAAGGGTTAGCTATTTTGATTAAATTATGTAAATTGCATGCATGAGTATCATAACTACATATCAGTTTATTTTAAATGTATATTGGGGGGATGTAGATATTGTCTCGCAATGCTTATGTGACGGAAACATTAGTTAATGTGATGACTTATAACCAGCACATATGAGGTATGTGTTGTTAAAGGGAGAATGTCAAGGTACATTACTTGCATGTCATGAATATACATGAGTAGATGGATAAACTACTATAGTATAGATATGTGAAATGATTTATTATACTTTATGAATTTTGACATCAATATATGTTGAAGGTAACATTAGCAGGGTATGATGGTGATATGTATAAAGGAAATATTATGCTTAACCTGGTGGCAGGTAAATGATTATGGTTCATGCAGATGAGAACGAACTACCGGATGATCTAGTGTACGATGGACCATTGTAGGTACATCCATGTCATCAAGATATGAAGATATGAAGACCAGAGGGTAGATGGTATCATATTTATTGTAATGGATTTGAGCTATATATTTGTATATTTCCTTGTAATATTTATAAACGATGGTTAAGGGATGGTCTCCCTTTGAGTGAGGGTTGATCACCCTCACGAGCGTTTAATAATAAAATTAAACGTTTGCTAGCTTTCACCCTACGGGGTTTCCAGGGTATATTGGTGTTCAATGATGTGATTGATTATTGTGTCAAGTTGATGATGTTGATTCCTTTCTTGTTATGATTTTCATAATGGCAAGTATGTGATGACTACATGAATAATGAAATGAGTGGAAGGTTACATCAGCAATGAAATGAGTGGAAGGTTACATCATATAGTATTACGTTAATGTACAACAATGGAGGTTGTTAATGGTTAAGGAGCTTACTATTCTTATTCTAAAAGTTACACTATGAACTGGTAAACATTCTATGTAATGATGAGTAAGAAATAGTTAATAGAGAATGGATAGTTACCCGTGAGTAACTTGTATAAAAAAAATTTAACTCCTTACATTTCCATGTGAAGTTATAGGTGTATGTTACAATTGGTTATCTCAGTATACATGTAAAATTTTAACACATTTCTTTTACTATACATCTTAGTTCTATTTCAATTCTATTCAATTTTGAATACATTCATTTAAATGCACATAATTTTTTTTAACGCATTGACTTCATGTACATGCCAATTTTTAAATTTATTTCTATTTCAATTTTATTCAATGTCTAGCGAATTGATTTTGTATACATGGAAATTTATAAAACATTTCCTTCATGTACATGTCAATTTTTATTTATATTCTATTCAATATCAATGCCAATTTCAAATTTTTATCTTCAATACCAATTTTACTTATTTTTTTTTCAATTTCAATGTCTATCTCAATTTTAATTTCTTTGACTATTCATTATTCAATGCCAATTTCTATTTTTACTTCGAGTACTCTTGCATGGAATTATTTACAACTATTAGTTTCTATATGTCGTGATTTTAGTGTTTGTTTCAAATACAACTTCACCTTATATTTCTGTCTTTTACATATTTTGTTTCAAATACAACTTCACCTTATATTTCTGTCTTTTATATATGAAATTGATATAGACACGTGTCACCTACTATTCTATTCCACATACATATACATACTTTTTTAATCTTAGTGTACATGTCAAGCTCAATTTCTATTTCAATGTGAGCTTCTATTTTTTTTCAATTTCTAACATGTTGTTCTCAAATTTATATGGATTTTTTTCAATGTACTTGTAAATTTTTAAGACATTGATTTTAGTGTACATTTCAACTCTATTTCAATTATGGTCAATTTCAAATACATTCATTTACATGTACACGTCAATTTCTAAGACATTGATTTCATGTGTATGTCAATTTTTATTTTTATTTATATTTAAGTTCTAATAACATTCTAACACCTTGTTTTCAATGTGCATTCCAATTTCTAAAACATTTCCTTCTTCAACATGTCAATTTTTGTTTATATTATATTCAATGTTAATGTCAATTTCAAATTTCCATTAATATTTGTATTTATTGTTTGATTTCTATCCCCATATAGGCCTTAGAAATTGAAATTCAAACATCGAGACATACAAATTACTCATTACATAAAAGATAACAACGTATTTAATTGATTAAATTAATAAGTAAAAAATCAACAGTTTCTAAGTTTTAGACAACCATAACGACCTAGTTTCAATGAACACTTTTGACATGTGTGCTATTTAACTCTCTCTTTACATAACCAATTTAAATGAAAAAATATATTTCAATTCCTATTCTAGTTTCTTTCTATTTCAATATTAGTTCAAATTCAGGTTTCTTTTTCATTTTCAATTGATTATTGTAAATATAAATTTCTCTAATCCTACTGTATCGAATTATTTTGTGACTATTGATTCCAAAATACTATGATTTTAGTGTTTATTTCAAATCCAACTTGACCTTATATTTATGTACCCTTTTATATATTATAAATGGATAAAAAACATTTCACGTGTTATTGTAAGTAACATACTTATACATAATTGTTTATCTCAGTATACATGTAAATGTTTAACACATTTATTTTAGTGTACATATGAGTTCAATTTTGAATACATTCAATTAAATGTAAATGACAATTCTTAACGCTTTGATTTTTTGTACATGTTAATTTTTATTTATATTGTATTTAATGTTATTGTTAATTTCAAATTCCTATTTGTATTTGTGTTTCTCACTTTATTTCTATGGTAATTTATGCCTTAGAAATTGAAATTGAAACATCTAGAAATACAAATGATTCATTACATAGATGATCACCCCTTATTTAATTGATTAAGTTAATATGTGGAAAAACTCTACATATCAAGTGTGGAACTTTTTCAACAGTTCTGAAGTTCCATACAACCATAATGACCTAGTTTTAATGAACACTTTTGACATGTGTGCTCATTGACTACTTGTTAACTCTCTCATGAAACAATAGATTTAAGTGAAAAAAACAATTTCAATTCCTATTCTAGTTTCTTTCTATTTCATGTTTAGTTCAAATTCCAATTTCTATTTCATTTTTAATTTATTATTGTACATATCAAATTATCTTCAATGTCAATTTTAATCTTAATTTTTTCTTCAATTTCAATGTCTATTTCAATTTTAATTTCTTTGACTATTGGTTTTTCAAATTAAATTTCTATTTTTACTTAAGTCCTATTGCATAGAATTTGCGACTATCAATTACTCTATGATTTGATTTTAAATTTCAATTTTTATTTTTTTACTCTTTTACATATTATAAATTCATACAAAAACATATCACTTGCTATTCTATTTGACACACATATACATAATTGACTATCTCATTATACAGGTATACTTTTAGCACATTTATTTATTTCTATTTCAGTTCTATTTAAATTCTAAGGCATTGATTTCAGTATACATGGAAATTTCTAAAACATTTATTTCATATATATGTCAATTTCTATTTATATTTTATTTATTGTCAATCTCAGTTTCAAATTTTTATCTTCAATGTAAATTTTACTTTTAATTTTTACTTCAATGTCTATTTTAATTTTAATTTCTTTGACTATTTCTTTTTCAATGTTAATTTCTATTTTTACTTCAAGTCGTACCTCATCAAATTATTTACTACTATCAATTTCTATATTCTATGATTTTAGGATTTATTTCAAATCCAACTTTACCTTGTATTTATGTACTCTTTTACATATTATAAATGTGATTTTAGGTTTTATTTCAAATCCAACTTCATCTTGTCTTTTGGTACTCTTTTACATATTATAAATTGATATAGAAACATGTCACCAACTCTGCTATTTGACATACATATACATAATTGTTTATCTTAATGTACATGTCAGTCCTAATTTATGCTTCTATTTCAATGTGAGGTTAAATGTACATGAAAATTTTTAACAAATTGAATTCATGTACATGTCAATTTTTAATTTTTAATTTTTTTTCTTTCTATTTCAATTATATTAACATTTTAATACATCCATTTCAATGTACATGTCAATTTATAAAACATTTCCTTCATGTGCATGTCAATTTTTATTTATACTCTATTCATTGTCATGCCAATTTCAAATTCTTATTTGTATTTGTATTTCTCATTTTACTTCTATAGCCATTAAACCCTATAAATTGAAATTAAAACATCTAGAAATATAAATTACTCATTATATATATGATCACAACTTTTTAATTTATAAATTTAATAAGTGGTCTATAGGTTAATTGTAAGACTTGTTCAATGATTCCAAGGTTTCATATAACCATAATGACCCTGTTTCAATGAAGACGTTTTACATATGTGCTCTTTGAATACTTGTGAACTCTCTCTTTACACAATCTATTTAACTGAAAATTTCAATTTCAATTCCTATTCAAGTTTTTTTCTATTGAGAATTTAGTTTAAATTCTATTTCTATTTCATTTTCAATTTAATTTCAATGTTTAATTTTAAATCAATTCCAACCGTAATATATTGGACATGTTGAAGATGTTGTTCTATCAAATTGACAAAGAAAAAAAAATACATGGTTTTTTTTCTATTTCAATTCTATTCAATTTCTAAAACATTAATTTCAGTATACATGGCAAATTCTAAAACATTTCCTTCACGTACATGCCAATTTTTATTTATATCCTATTTATTGTCAATATCAATATCAAATATTTATCTTCAATGACAATTTTACTTTTAATTTTGGCATCAATTTCAATGTCTATCTCAATTTTAATTTCTTTGACGGTTGATTTTTCCAATGTCAAATTCTATTTTTACTTCAATTTGTACCGCATCAAATTATTTACCACTATTGATTTCTATATGCAGTGATTTAGTGCTTATTTTAAATTCATCTTCACCTTGTATTTATGTACTCTTTTACATATTATAAATTGATACATAAACATGTCATCAACTATTCTATTGGTTATCTTAGTGTACATGTCAAACTTGATTTATGTCTCTATTTCAATGTGAGATTTTTTTTTTCAATTTCTAACATAAAGATGTATATATTATAAGCATTTGTTTTTAATGTACATGTAAATTTTTAAGATATTGATTTTAATATACATATCAATTCTATTTCAATTGTGTTCAATTTCAAATACATTCATTCACATGTACCTGTCAATTTCAAATTTGTATTTGTATATGTATTTCTGATTTTATTTCTATTTCCATTTATGCCCTAGAAATTGAAATTGAAACATTTAGAAATAAAAATTACTCATTACATAGATTATTAAAAGTTATTTAATTGATTAAGTTAATAAGTGGAAAAACTCTACATGTCAAATGTGGGACTTGTTCATGTCAATTTCTAACACATTGATTTCTTATACATGCCAATTTTTATATTTATTTCTGTTTGAGTTGTATTACCATTCTAACAAGTTGTATTAATATTCTAACATATTTATTTCAATGTACATGCTAATTTTTAAAACATTGCCTACATGTACATGTCAATTATTATTTACATTATATTCAATGTCAATATCAATTTCAACTTTTTATTTTTATTTTTATTTTTATTTCTTATTTTATTTCTATAGCTACTTACACCTTATAAATTGAAATTGAAATTGAAACATCTAAAAATACAAATGAATCATTACATAGATGATCGCAACTTATTTAACTAATTAAGTTAATAAATAGAAAATCTCTACATGTCAACCCTAAAACTTGTTCAACCTTTCTGAGATTCCATGCATGCAACCATAATGACCTAATTTCAATAAACACTTTTGACATGCATTCTTTTTTGGATACTTGTTATCTCTTTCTTTAACTGAAAATTTCAATTTCAATTCTTATTCTAGCTTTTTTTTCAGTTTCGAATTGAGTTCGAGTTTGAATTTCTATTTCATTTTCAACTTATTGTTTTACATATCAATTCATCTTCAAGGCCAATTTCACTTTTAATTTTTCCTCCAGTTTCAATGTCTATTTCAATTCTAATTTTTATTGATTTTTCAATGTCAATTTCTATTTTTGTTCAAGTTCTTCTATATGCCGTGATTTTAATGTTTATTTGAAATGAAGCTTCACTTTATATTTCTGTACTACAAAAACATTTAACAGGTTATTCTATTTAATGTACATATACATGGTTGTTTATCTAAGTATACATCTAAATTTTTAACACATTCATTTTAGTGTATATCTTAGTTCAATTTCAATTCTATTCAATTTTGAATACATTCATTTAAATGTACATGAAAATTTTTAACACATTGATTTTGTGTACATTTCAATTTTTTAATTTATATATATTTTAATTGTATTCAAATTCTAAGGAATTAATTTTAGTATAAATAAAAATTTCTGAAATATTTCCTTCATGTATATGCCAATTTTTGTTTATATTCTATTTAATGTCAATGTCAATTTAAAATTTGTATCTTTAATACCGATTATACTTTTAATTTTTGCTGCAATTTCAATGTCTATTTCAATTTTAATTTCTTTGACTATTGATTTTTCAATGCCAAATTCTAATTTTACTTCAAGTCATGCTGCATGGAATTATTTACAACTATCAATTTCTATATGCCTTGATTTTAGTGTTTATTTCAAAAGAAACTTCACCTTAATTTTTGTACTCTCTTACATATTATAAATTGATACAAAAACACTTCACATGCTATCCTATTTAACATAGATATACATAATTGTTTATCTCATTATACATGTAAATTTTTAAGACATTGGTTTTAGTGTACATCAGATATCTATTTCAATTCTATTCAATTTTGAATACATTCATTTAAAAGTAAATGACAATTTTTAACGCATTGACTTCATGTACATGCCAGTTTTTAAATTTATTTCTATTTCAATTCTATTCAAATTCTAACCCATTGGTATTCTTGTATATATGGAAATTTCTAAAAAAATTCCTTTATGTACATCTCAATTTTTATTATTTATATTCTATTTAATGTCAAATTTTTATCTTCAATGCCAATTTGACTTTTATTTTTTTCTTCAATTTCAATGTCCATCTCAATTTTAATTTATCTGGCTATTGATTTTTCAATGCCAATTTCTATTTTTACTTTGAGTCCTCGTGCATGGAATTATTTACAACTATTAATTCTATATATAGTGATTTAGTGTTTGTTTCAAATACAACTTCACCTTATATTTCTGTCTTTTACATATTAGAAATTGATATAGAAACATGTCACATACTATTCTATTTGACATACATATACATTTTTTCTTTTTTAGTGTACATATCAAGCTCAATTTCTATTTCTATTTCAATGTGAGTTTCTATTTTTTTAGATTTCTACCATGTTGATGTCTATTTTCTACATAATTTTTCAATGTATATGTAAATTTTTAAGACATTGATTTTAGTGTACATGTCAACTCTATTTCAATTTTATTCAATTTCAAATACATTCATTTTAAATGTACACGTCAATTTCTAACATTTCTAACACATGGATTTCATGTGCATGTCAATTTTTATTTTTATTTGTATTTTAGTTCTATTAACATTCTAACACATTGATTTCAATGTGCAAGCCAATTTCTAAAACATTGCCTTCATGAACATATCAATTTTTGTTTATATTCTATTCAATGTCAACATCAATTTCAAATTTCTATTTGTATTTGAATTTCTTTTTTGATTTCTATGGCCATCTACGCCTTATAAATTGAAATTTAAACATATAGACATACAAATTACTCATTACATAGATGATCATAATTTATTTAATTGATTAAGTTAATAAGTGGAAATAATCTAGATGTAAACTGTAGAAATTTTTCAAGAGTTTCGAGTTTCTATCTAGTTTCAATGAACATTTTTGACATGTATGCTATTCAAATATTTGTTAACTCTTTTTACATAAACAATTTAAGTGAAAAATATATTTCAATTCTTATTCCAGTTTCTTTCTATTTCTATATTAGTTCAAATTCTAGTTTCTTTTTCATTTTCAATTCATTTTGTAAATATAAATTTCTCTTCTAGTCCTACTCCATTGAATTATTTGTGACTATAAATTCCTATATGCTGTGATTTTAGTGTTTATTTCAAATGAAACTTGACCTTATATTTATGTACTCTTTTACATATTATAGATTTATACAAAAACATGCCACCTGCTTTTTTATTCAACATACTTATATATAATTGTTTATCTAAGTATACATGTAAATTTTTAACACATTTAATTTAGTGTACATCTAAGTTATATTTTAGCTTTTTTTAGTTTTGAATACATTCAATTAAATGTACATGACAATTATTAACACATTGATTTCATGTACATGTCAATTTTTATTTATTTTCTGTTCAATATCAATGTCAATTTCAAATTCCTATTTGTATTTGCATTTCTCATTTTATTTGTATTTGTATTTCTCATTTTATTTTTATTTGTATTTCTCATTTTATTGAAATTGAAACATCTAAAAATACAAATAATTAATTACATGGATCATCACAAATTATTTAATTGATTTAGTTAATAAGTGGAAAACTCTACATGTCAAAGTGTGAGACTTGTTCAATGGTTATGAATTTCCATACCACCATAACGACCTAACGACCTAGTTTTAATGAACTTTTTTTTTTGACATCTGCCCTATTTGATTACTTGTTAACTCTCTCATTAAATAACTTATTTAAGTGAAAAATTAAATTTCAATTCCTATTCAAGTTTCTTTCTATTTTGAATTCAATTCAAATTCCAGTTTTTATTTCATTTTTAATTTATTATTGTAGATATCAAATTATATTCAATGACAATTTTAGTGTCAATTTTTTCTTCAATTTCAATGTCTATTTCAGTTTTAATTTCTTTGAGTATTGATTTTTCAATTTAAATTTCTATATTTACTTCAAGTCCTATTGTATCTAATTATTTTCGACCTATCGATTTCTATATGATGTGCTTTTAATGTTTATTTATATTGCGACTTCACCTTATATTTTTGTACTCTTCTACATATTATAAATTAATAAAGAAACATATCACTGCTATTCTATTCAACAAACATATATATAATTGTTTATCTCATTATACATGTAAATTTTTAGCACATTGATTTATTTTTATTTTAGTTTTAGTTCTATTCAAATTCTAAGGCATTAATTTCAGTATACATGGAAATTCTAAAACATTGCTTTCATATATATGTCAATTTCTATTTATATTCTATTTATTGCCAATCTCAATTTCAAATTTTTATCTTCAATGTATATTTTACTTTTAATTTTTTCTTGAATTTCAATGTCTATTTTAATTTTAATTTCTTTAAGTCAATTTATATTTTTACTTCAAGTCCTACCACATCAAATTATATAATATTATCAATTTCTATATGCAGTGATTTTAGAGTTTATTTCAAATCCAACTTCACCTTGTATTTCTATACTCTTTTACATATTATAAATTGATACAAAAACATGTCACCAACTCTGGTATTTGACATACATATACATAATTGTTTATCTTATTGTACATGTCAATCCTAATTTATGTTTATATTTCAATGTGAGAATAAATGTACATGAAATTTTTTAACACTTTGATTTCATATACATGCCAATTTTTATTTATACTCTATTCAATGTCAATGCAGATTTAAAATTCCTATTTGTATTTGTATTTTTCATTTTACTTCTCTCACCATTTAAGCCTTATTAATTGAAATTAAAACATCTGGACATACAAAGTACTCATTATATAGATGATCATAACTTTTTAATTGATAAATTCAATAAGTGGAAAAACTCTACATGTTAACTGTGGGACTTGTTAAATGATTCTAAGGTTTCATACAACCATAATGACCTTGTTTCAATGAAGACTTTTGATATGTATTTTCTTTGAATACTTGTTAATCTATTTCATTTTCAATTTTTTATTGTACATGTCAATTTATCTTCAATACTCATTTTACTTTTAATTTTCACTTTAATTTCAATGTCTAATTTTAATTTGAATCCCTCACCCTGATCGGGGTGATATATTGGACATATTGAGGATGTAGTTCTATCAAGCTTACAAAAAAAAAAAATAGCACATTGTTTTATTTCTATTTTTTTATTTTTTTTGTAAGATTAGGTAGTTCCTTCCATTTTCTATTAATATGAGCCTGGCAAAAAAATATACAAAACTAGACCTCAACTTGCCCGCAGGAAACCAGGTATTTCAGCCATCGAAGATCATAGTATGTCAACCAAAACATAAAAAGTCTTAATAATCTATACCATATTTGACGGTACTTAATATCTAAGTCTGGAGATAACAACATATACCGAAAGAGTAATAGCCGCTAAAAAATAAAGTAAAACATTTAAACATGTAATCCTTAATCTTCCTCAGATTCCACCGGTGCAGGATCTTTGGCACTGGAACCTAGCAATTCAACTTCAACCTGCAGCATGGACTTAATTTCCTTCTCCAGCCTTCCTAGCCTAGCATACTGATGCAATTTTCAAATATTGATTTCCTGAATGTTCCTATTAATATCTGCCAAAGTTCATTCCAACTTAGATTCTTCTATCGACATCACTGCCTTAGCTAGCCAGCATTTGATCAACCAGTAGGTTCTAACTGACTGTTGAAACAAGGAAATTTGCCCCCGTGTGTGCCCTGGGTCTGTCACCAAGTTCTGCATGTCCTCATAAGCCATTTCATCCTCCCTATCCAAATTGTTTAGAACCTCAGTTTCCCAACCATAAATGTGGGAGCGTACCGAATTTGGGATCTCTGACGCAAATGTTTGAACAAGCAGTTCCATATGCTGCTGCATAGATCTTCTTCCTCTTTTCTAAGGCTGCTCAGAAGTAGGTTGTTTTCCTTTGCCTCGAGTGGTCTTTCTTCCTCTTTTAACCATCTTAAATTTACCACACAAGGAATCTGCTAAAGCTACCATCCAAACAACAACATGACGAAAAACACCAGTCAGATTCCTAAACAATATTTAAGAATCGACAGGCAGGGAGGTTCCAACACCCATGTTAGGCGAATTGAGAAAGATATAAGGTATAGACAAAGACCATACACTATTAAAAACCAACCAGGTAAGAAATATTTGAAGACCAACAAAGAGATGGTTTCCATAACCCAGGACAGAAAAAGATAGAGAATTATAGGGCAGGAACAGAGTCCAAATACTAATACAAAGGCGATAAGGCGAAATTCCTTTCCTACAAATCATCCTCAGGACCCTATTAACAAAAAAGCCAAATATGAGAAGACAGAAGAAAAATCAACCTTGTTGCAAGAGAGTCCCTCTACCATAACAAAGGCAAGCCTTTTTAAGTTTCAGCAGGCAACAATTCTCTGAAATTTTCGAATTTTTACTCAACCTCCTATCAAATATGATGTTATAAATAGGAAAAGGAGAGACAAAGACTAAAACATGCCCCTTCTGCGTAGCTATAGAAAATTTTTTGTTAAGGATAATAACCCTGCTAATACCCAGAAATGGCGAATTACTGTAAAAGAGCCAAACCAACTAGTAAAAGAGCTAAAGCAACTAGTAAATATAGGAGAAGGCGAAAACCATCATCTTAACAATGCAAAGAGCAGAATCAAGAAACGAAAGTAACCAAGTTTTAACCGAAGGGTTAGGTAACAGAACAAAAAACTGCTCAAGAAGAATGAGCCTACGGCCAGCTTCATCAACCTTCTTCATTTTCTCATACGAGAACCAACCAAATCTCCATTCAAACAAGTAATCTAAGAAAACCATTACCATTTTCCGCGTTCGACGAAATTCAAAAACCTTTGGCTCAGAAGGGAAGTATGATAATACATACCAATGATCTACCTGGATCGTCACCCTTAACCTTCACTTGAGATCACCACTGAACGTGCAACCAGCTTCCAAGAAAAACCACAAAACACAAATCCAAACCTTACCATGCATATTACCTCTTTTCCGGCTCTTTTTCCAAAAGTTTCCTGATAGCCCTGCTGGCATACCCAGCTGGAGTCATATGGTTGTACTTCGCATTTATTGTGGTAGGTGCCGAAAGTCTCATTTTTCATTTTCCCATCCCGTCAATTGCATGCCCGCTCCACGTGGTGTCTATCCTCCCCACGCGGCAGGCTACGATCACCAACATGTTGAAATAGCTCCAACCTCCCCCTGTTACACCCCAATCAGGGAATAATATGTTTCGGTCTTGTATAATTCTGATCCTCCGTTACAATGTTCTGAAGTTCAGGCACTAGTTCATACACCTCCTATTGCCATGGCCAATCTAGAAATCCTTCAGTGATTTTACACGCCCAATTCGCGAGACAATTTGTTGATTTGTTTCCTTGCCTTCTCACATGCAGAGGTATAGTATATTCAATTCTACCCAGTGCTTGCTTAATTTCCTATACCAATCATGCCATTCTCAGCTTTTACTAATCGTCTCCCATTTTGTCCCTTGTAGAATTTTTCTAATAATACTAGTGGCCATTACTGAATCCCCCTCAACTTCCAGTCTATTATAGTTTTCACGGCTAGCAATTTCCAGTCCTAGTTTCACCGCTGCTAAATCTGCCTCATTATTCATGGTATATCCTAAATCAATGGCAAAAATTTGCAAAATTGTTCATGTACAGTCTTGAAAGATACTTCTAGCACCCACTTTGCTAGGGTTACCTTTCAAGGCCCCATCATAATTTAGTTTTATGAAGCCTGATTACGACCTGTTAAAACTATTTTTTACATGATATCGAGGAGGTAATTGTTTCCAGGAATATGGTGATAGCATCACTTCCTTCAAGTTTAATTTCTGAAGAATTATCCCTTCCAACCCTTGTACTACCCAATCCTCATGCTCCCATTTTTCAGACATAATGGTTTCTTTGATTCCTTGCATTGTTATATTCCAAATTTCCTCATTATTTAACTTTCGCTCTTGGAAAATCCTTTTGTTCCTTTCTTTCCAATGGGACCATAGTAAGAATCCCATCACAAGTATCCATGCTATGTTCACCACAGGACTTTTATATTCTCCCTTTCACCATTTTTCAATTTTTTTCCGAAGACTATTGTTGTTTTTATCTGTTTGTTGAAATAGTGTATGGAGATTTGACCACATTTGTTCAGCCACTTTACAAGTATTTAGAATATGTTCCACATTTTCTTCTGCTATTTCACACATCACACATCTTGACAGTCCATTCATTCCCCTTTTTTGTAATTGATCCCAGGTAAGGATCCTCCCATGCCCAACAAGCCACAAAAAATGTTTAATTTTCGCCCAATGCTTAAGAGACCAAATTTTCTTCCACAGTCGGTTTTCTAGAATCTGAATTTGATTTTCTTGTAGCTAATAGGCTTCTTGAATTGTAAACATTCATCTTGGCCTATATCCACATCGCAAAATATCATTACCCACCTGAATTGGAATTTTCCTAGTGTGAAGCTCTTTTGCAAAATTTTCCCATTGCTGCATCTCTAGGGCTTGTTGCCATTGTTGCTTTTGTTTCCATTTCCGCTAGAATTTATCATTTTGGTCTTCCCAATAGTTTTTAACTTCCTTACTCTGAGGATTTTGTGTAAACAAGAAGATTTCCGCCAAATCTAGTCTTGTAAACAACTTTTCCCGCTACTGCCATGAATCTTCCCAAAAACCTGCCAAATTTCCATCTCTGACCTCCCAAAAACTATGAATTCTTATCAAATGTCTATTAGCAGCTGCAAGGTTCCATATCCTTGAACCTTTCTGAATATTAGGGCAATTGATTTGTTCCTTCACCGTCGGAGGCATATGATATTTCCTTTCCCATATACACTTCCATAACGCTAAACCTCCTTGCAACCACCTCCACCACAATTTGGCTCCCATGACTTGATTAAGAGTAAATGGATCTCGAAGACCTAACCCCCCTTTAAGCTTAGGTAGCGTAAGTTTATCCCAAGAAAGAAGAGCCCATTTTCGCTTCTCCTAGGCTCCTTGCCATAGGAATTTCTTGAACAAACAAACCATGTCCTCACAGTTTTTTTTAGGATAGGCCATTCCAGAAAAATGGTAGATAGGGATATCTTGAAGAACAAATATTAGAAGAATAACACGACTAGGTAGATTTAGATCCCTGAAAGACCAATTAAGCATTCTCTTTTGGATTCTACTTATAAGAGCTTTCCAGCCATTGGATTTAAAAGAATTTTCAGACAAAGGCATCCCAAGATATTTAGAGGGCAACGTCCCCATACTGAATCCAAGGGTCCTAGTAAGAAATATTTTTGATTGGGGAGTCGTATTAAAGAAGAAAACATTTGATTTTCTTCTATTAATCTGAGTACCTGAAGCATCCATGAACAAGTTTAAAATATCCAAGACCGCTTTGCATTCACGGAGTGTGGCTTGACAAAACAGCATTATATCGTCCACAAATTGCTGATGTGACAGAGTTAGATTGGTACCCCACAAGTTAATACCTTTGAAGACTCCATCCTAAATTTTTTGCTTAATGTATCTACCCAATCCCTTGGCTTCTAAGATAAAGAGGAAAGGAGATATAGGATCGCCCTATTGAAGGCCCCAAGAAGCTTTAAAGGAACTTGAAGGAGACCTGTTAACCAAAATAGAAAAATATGCAAAGGTAATAGCTGATAACACCCACTGAACCCATCGATCATCAAATCCGAAGGAAGTAAAACTTGCTGAAGATATTTCCAATTAAGATTGTCATAGGCTTTTTCCAAATCTAACTTAATCAGCATTCCATTAGCTTTAAGGTTACAAAGAGAATGAATAGCCTCTTGAGCAGTCATAATACCATCTAAAATTTGTCTTCCCTTTACAAACCCTATTTGCTCTGGTGAAATCAGGGCTAGCAAGATTGGTTTTAGGCGATTCACCATAACGGTAGATAGAATTTTCTAAATAACATTACATAAATCAATATGCTGAAACCTAGAGGGAGTATCACACCTATCATATTTATGAATCAAAGTAAGAAAGGTAGGATTTAAACCAGGGAATACCTGATGAGTTCGGCAAGATTCCTCAACTAGTTCCACAATATCCTTCCCCAAAAAATGCCATGATGCTTGATAAAATTCAGCAGTAAACCCGTCAGGCCCAGGCGCATTATTCTTTGGCACTTCCTTTACAATCTCTTCCACTTCCATCATGGTAATTTCCCTAAGAAGTGCTAAGTTTTGCTCCCTGCTAACCATATTCGGAATGAATTGTTTTATACGATCAATTGCCACAGATCTATCCTCGTTTGGCTCTGTGAGAATACCTTTAAAATGATTAACTAATTCCTTTTCCATATCTTGATTCTCAACCACTCAGTTTCCTTTTGAGTCTTTAAGAGAGAAAATCCTATTATGTTGCCTATGTTGGACCATAGCTTTATGAAAAAAATTACAATTTTTTTCCCTTCACGAAGCCATTTATCCTTATTTTATTTCTATTTAAATTCTATTCAATTTCTAACCATTTCTTTCATGTACATGTCAATTTTTATTTGTCTTCTATTTAATATGAATGTCAATATCAAATATTTATCTTCAATGCCAATTTTACTTTTAGTTTTCACATCAATTTCATTGTCTATCTCAATTTTAATTTCTTTCACTATTGATTTTTTCAATGTCAAATTTTATTTTTACATTCAAATTATTTAGGACTATTGATTTCTATATGTGGATGCTTATTTAAAATCCAACTTATGTACTCTTTTACATATTATTAATTGATACATAAATCACTAACTATTCTATTGAACATATATATACATAATTTTTTATCTTAATGTACATGACATTTATGTCTTTATTTCAATGTGAGATTTTATTTTATTTTCAATTTCTAACATGTTGATGTATAATAATGTATATATTATAAGCAATTTTTTTAATGCACATGTAAATTTTAAGACATTGATTTTAGTATAGATATCAATTATATTTCAATTCTATTCAATTTCAAATAAATTGATTTAATTGTACATGCCAATATATAACATATTGATTTCAAGTACATGCCAAGTTTTATAATTATTTATATTTCAGTTTTATTAACATTTTAACATATTGATTTCAACTTACATGCCAATTTCAAAAACATTGTCTTCATATACTTGTCATTTTTTATTTATATTCTATTTAATGTCAATGTCAATTTCAAATTTCTATTTCTGATTTTATTTCTATGGCCATTTATGCCCTAGAAATTGAAAGTGAAACATTTAGAAATAAAAATTACTCATTACATATATGATAAAAACTTATTTAATTGATTAAATTAATAACTAGAAAAATTGTACATGTCAATTGTGGGACTTGTTCAACCATTATGAGGATCCATACAACCATACCCACCTAGTTTCAATAATCAATTTTGACATGTGTGCTCTTTTTGTATTTGTATTTCTGATTTTATTTCTATCTCCATTGATGTTCTAGATATTCAAATTGAAACATTTAGAAATACAAATTACTCATTACATAAATGCTCACAACTTATTTAATTGATTAAGTTAATAAGTGGAAAAAGTCTACATGTCAACTGTGAGACTTGTTCAACGGTTATGAAGATCCATACAACCATAACCACCTAGTTTCAATAATCACTTTTGACATGTGTGCTCTTTGACTACTTGTTAGCACTCTCTTGACATAAATGATTTAAGTGAAAATTCATTTTTAATTCCTATTCCAGTTTCTTTTTATTTCGAATTTAGTTCAAATTCCAGTTTCATTTTCAATTTATTATTGTACATATCAATTTATCTTCAATTCCAATTTTACTTTTAATTTTCAATTTCAATGTATATTTCAATTTTATTTTCTTTGATTATTGACTATTCAATATTGTAAATTTCTATATTTAGTTCAAGTCTAATTGCATCTAATTTTTAATGTTTATTTCAAATGCATATTCACCTTATATTTTTGTACTCTTTACATATTATAAATTCATACAAAATTATATCAACTATTATTGTATTCAACATACATATACATAATTGACTATCTTTGTATACATGTAAATTTTTAACACATTGATTTATTTTTACTTCAGTTCTATTCAAATTCTAAAGCTTTGATTTTAGTATACATAGAAATTTATAAAAAAAATACGTTCACGTGTCAATTTTTATTTATATTCTATTTAATATCAATGTTAATTTCAAATTTTTATCTTCAATGGCAATTTTAATTTTAATTTTGCATCAATTTCCATTTCTATTTCAATTTTTTGACTCTTGATTTTTCAATATCAATTTCTATTTTTACTTCAAGTCTTCATGCATCAAATTATTTACGACTATCCATTTCTATATGACCTGATTTTATAGTGTTGATTTCAAATCCAACTTCACCTTTTATTTTTTACTTTTTTACATATTATAAATTGATACAAAAACATGTAACCAACTATTTTATACGACATATTTTATAGTAATTGTTTATTTTAGTGTACATGTAAATCCTAATTTATGTTTCTATTTCAATGTGAGTTTCTATTTTTTTTCAATTTATAACAAGTTGATGTCAATGTTATACACAATTTTTTTTAATTTACATGTGAATTTTAAAATATTGATTTTAGTCTACATCTAAATTTTATTTCAATTCTATTCAATTTCAAATACAATCATTTAAATGTACATGCCAATTTCTATCACATTAATTTTGTATATATACCAGTTTTTATATTTATTTATATTTCAGTTGTATTAATATTCTAACAGATTGATTTCGGATACATGCCAATTTCTAAAACATTGCCTTCACATACATGTTTTATTTATATTCTATTCAATGTAAATTTATATTTCAAATTTCTAATTAAATTTATATTTCTTATCTTATTTGTATCCCCATTTACCTCTTAGAAATAGAAATTGAAAAATCTAGAAATATAAATTACTCATTACATAGATGATCAGAACTTATTTAACTGACTAAGTAAATAAACGGAAAAACGCTATATGTTAACTGAGGGTCTTGTTCAACGGTTATGAAGTTCCATTGAACCATAACTACCCAGTTGCAATAAACACTTTTGACCTGTGTTGTTTTTTTACTAATTGCTAACTTTCTCTTTACATAAACATTTTTAAGGGAAAATTCAATTTCAATTCCTATTCAGTTTCTTTATTACAAATTGAGTTAAAATTCTAGTTTTTATTTCATTTGAACTTATTATTGTATATATTAATTTATCTTCAATTCCAATTTTTAATTTTTATTTCAATTTAAATGTTTATTTTAATTGTAATTTCTTTGACTACTTATTTTTGAATGTCAATTTCCGTTTTTAGTTCCATTTTTAGTACTGTATCGAATTATTTGTGACTATCATTTTCTATATACCATGATTTCAGTGTTTATTTCAATTGCAACTTTAGTTTATATTTTTGTAATCTCTTATAAAAACACATGACTTGTTATTATATTCAATATATACATAATTGTTTATCTTTGTATAGATGTAAAGTTTTAATATATTGATTTAGGTGTACAAATCAGTTATATTTTAATTCTATTCAATTTTGAATACATTTATGTAACTTTAAGTTACATGACAAATTTTAACACATTGATTTTCTCTACATGCCAATTTTTTAATTTATTTTTATTTCAGTTCTTCTCAAATTCTAACACATTGATTTCAATATACATGAAAATTTCTAAAACATTGACTTCATGTATATATCAATTTTTATTGATATTCTATTTAATTTTATCATCAATTCCAATTTTACTTCTAATTTTTGCTTAATTTGTTTGTTTATTTCAATTTTTATTTCTTTGACTATTGATTTTTTAATGAAAATTTTGATAATTACTTTAAGTCAATTTCTCTATATGCCATAATTTTAGTGTTTATTTCAAATACATATTCACCTTATATTTATGTACCCTTTTACATATTAGAAATTGATACAAAGAAACAAGTCTCTTACTATTCTATTTGACATTCATATACATAAGTGTTTATCTTATTTTACATATCAAGCTCAATTGCTATTTCTATTTCATTGTGATATTTATTTATTTTTATTTCTAATATGTTGTTGTTAATTTTAGACATATTTTTTAAAATGTAAATGTAATTTTTAAGAGGTTGATTTTAATCTACATATCAACTCTATTTCAATTCTATTCAATTTCAAATACATTAATTTAAATAATGAATTTTGACATGTGTACTTTTTGACTACTTGTTAACACTCTCTTGACATAAACAATCTAAGTGAAAAAATCAATTTTATTCAATTTTAGTTCCTATTCCATTTCTTTGTTCAGCTCAAAATCAAATTTCTATTTCATATTCAATTTATTATTGTACATATCAATTTATCTTCAATACGGATTTTAATTTTAATTTTTTCGTCAATTTTGATTTCAATTTTAATTTCTGTCACTAATGATTTTTCAATATTGTAAACTGCTATTTTTACTTCAAGTCCTATTGCATCTAATTATTTGTGACTATCAATTTCTATATACAGTGGTTTTATTGTTTATTTCAAATGCATCTTCACATTATATTTTGTACTCTTTTACATATTATATATTCAAACAAAAACATGTACATTGATTTAATTCTACTTCAGTTCTATTCAAATTCTAAGGGCAAAAACATGTACATTGATTTAATTCTACTTCAATTCTATTCAAATTATAAGGCGTTTATTTTAGTATAGATGGAAATTTATAAACCATTACTTTCACATATCAATTTTTATTTATATATAATTTCAAATTTTTATTTGGTGATTTTACTTTTAACTTTGCATCAATTTTAATTTCCATTACAATTTTAATTTATTTGATTATTGATTTTTCAATGTCAATTTCTATTTTTATTTCAAGTCCTACTACATCAAATTATTTACGATCATCAATTAAAATATGTCGTGATTTTAGTGTTTATTTAAAATCCAACTTCACCTTTTATTTTTTACTCTTTTACATATTATAAATTGATACAGTAACCAACTATTCTATACGACATACATATACATAATTATTTATCTTAGTTTACATGTAAAGCCTAATTTGTGTTTCTATTTCAATGTGAGCTTGTACTTTTTTTTTCAATTTATAACAAGTTGATTTCAATGTTATACACATTTTTTTTTAATGTACATGTAAATTTTGAAGACATTGATTTTAGTGTATATCTAAATTTCATTTCAATTCTATTCAATTTCAAATACATTCATTTAAATATACATGCCAATTTCTATCACATTGATTTCATGTACATGCCAGTTTTTATATTTATTTTTATTTCAGTTGTATTAACATTCTAACAAATTGATTTCAATATACATATCAATTTCTAAAACATTGCTTTCATGTATATGTCAATTTTGATTTATATTCTATTCAGTGACAATGTTAATTTCAAATTTCTACTTGTATTTACTGATTACATAGATGATCACAACTTATTTAATTGATTAAGTTAATAAGTGGAAAAACTCTAGATGTCAACTCCCAAACTTCTTCAATACTTCTTCAATAGTTGTGAAATTCTATACAACCATAATGACCAAACGATTTAAGTGAAAAATTAAATTTCAATTATAATTCTAGTTTCTTTTAATTTCAAATTCAGTCAAAATTCCAATTTCTATTTCGTTTTGAACTTGTTATTGTAGATATCAATTTATCCTAAATGCCAATTTTATTTTTAATTTTTGCTCCAATTTCAATGTCTATTTCAATTTTAATTTATTTAACTATTGATTTTTCTATGTCAATTTATATTTTTAGTTCAATTTATATTGTATCCAATTATTTGTGACTATCCATTTCTATATACCTTGATTTTAGTGTTCATTTCAAATGCAACTTTACCTTATATTTTTATACTCTCTTACATATTATAAATTAATAAAAAAACACATCACTGTTGAAGATAATGGAGAATCCTATATTAGAGTAAGTTGGTTCACGAGACCTTAGGATAGGAATTAGGGCATGGTTCTGACTTCCCTAAAACCATGTATGCTATATAATACTTGAAGTGCATTGAGAATGTAGAGCGTTCTACAGAGCCAGACTCTCCTGGATAAGACTCTCTTTCGTAGAGCTGACCAGTGGGTTATTTATTTATTCAATTCAAACATCACATTTTATCATGGTATCAGAGTTCCAGGGTCGAATCATAGTCGGAGTGATGTGATCCCTGTGAGGATCCAGGTGGCAGAGGAGAAGCCCCTGATGATTGAGTGATTTTTTTTCAGGCATTGAAGCATATCATCGCAATTTCTTGAAGAACAATCGCACCAATAATCGCGGTTACTACAGCAACAGTCGCGCCGATGGCGCGAAATTTAGCAGAATAGAGACACTGATTAGAGGAAGACTTACTGGTTTTTTTCGATGCGATCGTCACAAAAATTGGCTTAGTAAGTGCACCAAGGAGATCTGAAGTAGATTTGAGCCAATGGACACCACTGATGAAGGAAGAAATCCAGTGAAATGTCGTCGATGAAGGGATCTAGTGAAATTTTGCCAATGAAGGAGGAGATTTGAAGCATATCTTGTTGGTGCAGAGGATTTGAAAGCCTGTCGCACAACATGCAAAACAACATGTTGAATTTATCGCAGATTAGGTAGATCTATATCGTAAAATTGCTTCCTGTAAATATTTGGGGTAGATCTATCATTTTTTTTCCTATCAGTTTTTTTTTGAATCATCAAGATGAATAATCAAATAATCAAAACATACTTGAATGAGAGTAACAAACTCGATGGCTCCAATTACTCAAATTGTAAGTTCAAGATGCAGACTGTCTTTGAAGTGCAGAGTGCTTGGACGAATTCAAATGGAGAGGAGCCGAAGCCAGCAGCAGGAGCCCCAATGACTCAAGATTGGGAAAATAGAGAGGGAAAATTAAAGACATTGTTGAAGATGTTAGTGAAAGATTGCATCATTATCGCATACCAGAGAATGCAAATTAGTAAACGAAATCTGGAAAGTATTGAAGGATTTGTATGAGATCAGAAATAAAAATCCTCTTTTGTTTTTTAAGAGCAAGATTATATCCATAAAGATGGAGGAGAATGAAACAATTTCTTCTTTCATATCACGAATCAAGGATCTGAAGAACAAATTGGCAAATATCAATGAAATTGTAGTAGATGCAGATTTGGTCATGATTACCATGAATGGTATGACTGATGATTACCAAATGTTTATCATTGGGATAAGTGTAAGAGAGAAAATTTTGAAGTTTGAATAACTAGCAGGAATATTAATGCAAGAAGACGAAAGAAGATTGACTCTAAAACACCAGAGTGAAAATCTTGCGTTAATGGCGAAGAAGAAATTCTTCAAAGCGAAAGGAAATCCATCATAGAACAATGAAGGAAATCCATAGAAAATACCGAATCAAGCTCAAGGTATGTATACGAATAGAAACGACTCTATAATAAAAAAAAATTATTGCTAAAAAATCGGTCACATGGCTAAGGAGTAGTGTAGGAAGAATAAATTTCATGAAGAACAGCAGAGGCATAAAATACATGCAGGTCATTTTGCAGATGATGACCATGTTCAGAACTTCAGATTGTTCATGGCAGACTTTGCTGAAAATGTCGAAGTAGACATCTGGTATGTGGATTCGGGAGCATCTACACACATGACGAGAAATAGACAATGGTTTGAAGAGTTTAAAGAAATCAACAACAGAGCACAAATCTACCTTGGTGATGATAGAAGTCATCAGATCAAAGGGTGCGGGAAAATTTTTGTTATTTTACCTTATGGTAATGTCAGATATATTCATAATGTAATTTATGTGCCTGGAGTAACATATACTCTGATTTATTTATCCATGATTACAGATCAAGATCTTAAGGTACAATTTTTTTAATCTAACTGTTATATTAAAGACTTGTTGGATGGCATGGAGACTAGTGCTTCATGAATTTTAATGGGAGGTATACAAATTGGATGTGAGGACATCACCAAATCGAGCTTTGACAACATCAAGTTTGACTACAAAAGATCTATGGCACCAGAGACTTGGTCATATAAACTACTATGATTTGTTGTTACTTTAGAAAAAGGAAATGGTAAGAGATATTCCTACATTAAAACAAGTGCATAATGATTGTGATGCTTGTGAATTAGGAAAGATGCATAGAGAAGAATTCCCTATTCGAATAGAAAAGAAAAACAGAGACATACTTGAATTAATGCACACTGACCTATGTGGACCCATGCAAACAAAGTCATTAGGATATGCATTGTATTTTCTATTGTTTGTTGATGAATGAACAAAGTTTTCTTGGGTATATTTTACGAGTAATAAAATTCGCACATTTGAATACTTTAAGAAGTTCAGATATATGATAAAAAAGCAAACAGTGAAGTACATAAAAATTCTCTGCTCTGATCAAGGGGGAGAATACAAGAAGGAGGAACTTACGAAGTATTGTAAAGACCATGGAATATTACAAAAATTCATAGTACCCAATACTCCTCAGTAGAACAAAGTAGCGGAAAGAAAAAACAGAACATTGGTGCTGTGTGCTAGGATCATGTTGAAAGGTAAGGGTATTTTGAATGCTTTTTGGGCTGAAGCATTAAATACTGCAGTTTATTTGAAAAATAGGAGTTCTACAAGAAGTTTCGAGTTTAAAACTCATTTTGAAGCATTATATGGATTTAAGCCTGCGGTAAAACATTTAAGAGTATTAGGTTCTAAAGCATTTTCCCACATTCCAAAGGAAGACAGAAGAAAACTAGATTCAAAAGCCATATGATGTACCTTTGTACGGTATTGTTCACAATTTAAAGCTTATAGATTATTTAATCCCTCTACTCACAAGATCTTTGTTCTATCTATATACCGTGAAAGACGAAAAGGGACACATAGTGTTGATTTCTTTGTATGTAGATGATCTAATTATTATAGGTGATGTTATTGATCTGATCAAATAAATCAAGCAGAAAATGTTACAAATGTTTGAAATGAAAGACCTTGGTGAATTGAGATATTTTTTGGGTCTTGAGATCTGAAAAGATTCAGGACAAACATTTCTGTCCCAGGGTAAGTATGTCAGAGGACTACTGGAAAGATTCAGGATGGATCAGTGCAAGGCTGCAGCAATACCATTACAACAGAACATTAAACTTCAGAGTGAGGATGGCTCTAAAGAAGCAGATGTGACACTTTATTGACAACTGGTTGGGAGTATAATCTACCTAACCACTACAAGACATGATTTGGCTTATGCAGTTAGTGTACTAAGTCAATACATTTCCAAGCCACTTGAGAGGCATTGGAATGCAGAGAAAGGTGTTTTAAGGTATCCACAAGGAACTGTATATTATGGTATTATTTATACTGATTCTTCTGATGCTAGATTGACAGGATTTACAGATTCCAACTGGGCTGGAAATGTAGACGACCAGAGATCCATAATAGGTTATGCATTCAGCATTGGATCTGGGTTATTACATGGAGCAGTAAGAAACAAAAAACAATTTCCTTGTCTTCAGTGGAAGCAAAGTATAAAGATATGCACGCGACAACATGTGAGGCAGTTTGGTTGTGAAGACTTATCGAGGATGTCGGGGAAGAACAGAAAGATGCAACAATAATCAGATGTGACAACCAGAGTTCAATCAAACTTGCTAATAATCCAGTGTTTCACAAAAACACTAAACATATTGATACAGGATTCCAATTTGTGAGGGAGAAAGTTCAATCTAAAGAAATTCATCTTGTATATTGAAAAAATTGTGATAATGTTGCAGACATTTTCACTAAGCCTCTTGGAAAAATTAAGTTTCAAAGGTTTAGGGAGATGTTAGGCATATTTGTGAAACCCCTCTGCATTAAGGGGGAGTGTTGAAGATAATGGAGAATCCTATATTAGAGTGAGTTAGTTCACGAGACTTTAGGAGATGAATTAATTTCTATTTCTCAAGGTATTGTTCTAACTTCCCTAAAACCATGTATGCTATATAATGCTTGAAGTGTATTGAGAATGTAGAGTGTTTTGCAGAGCCAACTCTCCTAGATTAGACTCTCTCCTAGATTAGACTCTCTTTCGTAGAGCTGACCAATAGATTTTTTATTTATTTAATTCAAACATCACATTTTATCAATCACTTGTTATTATATTCCATATACATATACATAATTGTTTATCAACTTTTAACACATTAATTTTAAATATTGATTTTAGGTCTACAACTCAGTTCAATTTCAATTCTATTCATTTTTTAATACATTCATTTAAAGTTACATGACAACATTGATTCCCTATTTCATTTTTTATTTCTATACATTCATTTAAAGTTACATGACAACATTGATATCCTATTTCAATTTTTATTTCTGACTATTGATTTTTTCAATCCAAATGTCTATTTTTACTTTAAGTTCTCATGCATGGAATTATTTATGATCGGTTTCTACATGCCTCGACTTTAGTGTTTATTTCAAATACAAATTTATCTGATATTTATATTTATGTACTCTTTTACATATTAGAAAATGATATATGTTTCTTAATATTTTATTCGACATTTATATATCTAATTTTTTATCTTATTTTACATGTTAAGTTTAATTTCTATTTCTATTTCAATGTGACGTCTATTTTTTTATGTCTATTTTTTTTCCATTTCTAACATGTTGGTGTTAATTTTAGATGGATTTTTTTAATATAAATGTAAATTTTAAGACATTTATTTTAATGTACATCTCAACTCTATTTCAATTTTATTTGATTTCAAATACATTCATTTAAATGTACACGCCAATTTCTAACTCATTTCTAACTCATTGATTTCATGTGCATGCCAATTTTTATATTTATTTGTATTTCATTTATATTAATATTCTAGCACATTGACTTTAATGTACATGCTAATTTATAAAATATGGCCTTCATGTACATGTTAAATTTTTTTTTATATTCTATTCAATATCAATGCCAATTTCAAGTTTCTATTTCTATTTGTATTTATTATTATATTCTATTGTCTTATGAGCCTTGAAATTTAAATTGAAACATCTAGACATAAAAATTACTCATTACATAGATGATCACAACTTTTTTATTTGATTAATTTAATAAGTGGAAAAACTCTACATGTCAACGTTGAGACTTGTTCAATTTTTATGAAGTTCATGAGGTTCCATACAACCATAACGAGGTTCCATACAATCATAACGACCTAGTTTCAATGAACACTTTTGACATGTGTTCTCTTTAACTACTTGTTAACTATCTCTTTATGTAATAGATTTAAGTGAAAAAATTTCAATTTCAATTCTTATTCCAGATTCTTTCTGTTTCCATTTCAGTTCAAATTCCAGTTCCTTTTTTATTTTCAATTTATTATTTTATCTATCAATTTCTCTTGGAGTCCAACTACTTTAAATTAAGTGCAACTATGGATTTTTTATATGCCTTTATTTTAGCTTTTATTTGAAATGCAACTTCAACTTATATTTATGTACTAGTTTACATATTATAAATTGATACAAAAACATGACACCTGCTATTCTATTCAACATACATATACATAATTGTTTATCTCAGTATACATGTAATTTTTTAACACATTTATTTTAGTGTATATCTGAATTCTATTCCAATTTTATTCAATTGTGAATACATTCATTTAAATGTAAATGAAAATTTATAAAATTTATTGGATGTAAATGCCAATTTGTAAATTTATTTATATTTCAGTTTTATTAACATTCTAACACATTGATTTCAATTTGCATGTCAATTTCTAAAACAACTCCTTCATGTACATGTCATTTTTTATTTATATTCTATTCAATGTCAATGAAAAGTTTAAATTTCTATTTGTATTTGTTATTTACACCTTACAAATTAAAATTGAAACATTTAGAAATACAAATTACTCATTACATAAATGATCATAACTTATTTAATTGATAAAGTTAATAAGTGAAAAAATTCTACATGTCCACCTTGGGACCTCTTCAACCGTTCCATACAACCATAACAACCTACTTTCAATGAACACATTTGACATGTTTTCTCTTTAACTACTAGTTAACTCTCTCTTTACATAACCGATTTAAGTGAAAAAATCAATTTCAATTCCTATTTTAGTTTCCTTCAATTTTCAATTAAGTTCAAATTCCAATTTCTATTTCTTTTTCAACTTATTATTTTACATACTAATTTATCTTCAATGCACATTTTACTTTTATTTTATTTTCAATTTCAGTGTCTATTTCCATTTTAATTTTTGTGACTATTCATTTTTCAATGTCAATTTATATTTTTAGTTCAAGTTGTACTGTATCTAATTATTTGCGATTCAACTTTAGCTTATATATTTGTACTCTCTTAAATATTATAAATTGATACAAAAACATGTCACTTGATATTCTATTCAACACATATATAATTGTTTATCTCACTATACATGTAAATTTTTAACACATTGATTTTAGTGTATATTTCAGTTATATTTAATTTGAATACATTTATTTAAAGATACATGACTAACATGTTGATCTAATGTACATTCCAAATTTTAAATTTATTTCTATTTTAGTTATGTTCAAATTATAACACATTGCTTTGCTTTCAGTATACAAAGAAATTTTTAAAAAAATGCCTTGATATATATACCATTTTTTATTTATATTTTATTTAATGTCAATGTCAAATTCAAATTTTTATCTTCAATGCCAATTTTACTTTTATTTTTTTCTTCACTTTAATTGTCTATTTCAATTTTGATTTCTTTGAGTATTTATTTTTCAATGGAAATTTATATTTTTATGTCGTCACTAACTTTTATATTGAACATACATATGTTGTAATTCTACGATAATCCTTAGGGTCCTGTGCAGTTAGGTAATTAAGTAGTTAGGAAGTTAGGAAGTTAGTAGTTAGTGATAACTAATTTCTAAACTAATTTCTGAAGTATAAATGTAATCCAATTCAATGAATGAAATATAGAAATCACATGGTTGTTATTGAACAGTGATATCACAGCAAGGCTAGGAGGTGTTGTGGGAGATTCTTACTGCATGTGGCAGCAACGAATTCTCTAAAACTTCTGTCCCTGCATGAATTGTGGAAGCAACACCCTTTGCAGCATTGGAGACCGGAGGCTAACAGAGGCATCAGATCTGTTCTGAAGTTTTTTTGTACAGTGGATTTCTTTCGGGTGGTTGGCGGAGTCTAATGGTATTTGTTGTGACAGTGACAGCAACACTCTTTTGAAACAAATTCAAACCCAGTGTAGCAGCATCAGTTTTGGATCAGTAATTTTAAAAGAATAAATTCAATATTTTTTTTAAGAAATTTGTGGTTGAACGTTGAAACAAAGTTTTTTTTTTTTTATCAAAGAAAAACCTCTACAAGTTAAAAACAAAGTTTTTTTTTTTAGAGAAGTGTGTGCCTGCTCTATTAGTGATAAACAGATTTTTTTGGAGAAATCTCTGTCGATGATTGCAGAATTTTATTTTGTGGCTGAATCAGAATTTTTTAAGATCAAATCAGATTTTTAAGATGAATTCCTTGGTATCTTTAATCAGGGTTGTTTTTAACGGAAAATAAAATTACCAGGAATGGTTTAGAAAGGTTAAAAATACTCTCATTTTTAATGATTTATGGGATGGCGTTTGTGAAGGAGAAGGAGAGGATGCAATGGTGCAGCCTGATGATTGGAAACAACTCGCAATCTGGCAAGGTAAGGATAAGAAGGCCTTTTCCTTAATATCCACTTCAGTCTCAGAAGAGGTAAGTAGATACATTACTCAGAGTAAAATAGCTTAATATTCCATAACAAAACTAAAAGAGATTTATGATTCACATTCTGAATTGGAGATAATTCAGTTATTGTTGAAGTTATTTAAGCTGGAAATGAGCGATAATGATCCTCTAAAACTTGCCTCTGAAATAAAAGCCATCAATCATGAAATTGAATGTACTGGAGTTAAAGTTGATTTTCCGCTTACTGCCTTTATAAAAGCTCTTTACCCTAGTTATTCACACTACTTGGAATCTCTCCAAGCTAGTGGGAAATTAAAAGATATACATTTTGACAAATTAGAAGGGAAAATTGCAGAAAGAGAGAAGGCTTTTGGCAAGAAGGAAGCATCACATAGTACTAATACTGAAACCCTATGTCTTTCTCAACAAGACCAAAAACCTCGGGAGGAATCTTTCAGAAATACTAGAGGTAATAGAGGTCGAGGTAGGAAGAATTATAAAGGTGGGGGGGCATAAATATTCAAGCAGATGGACAGCAGAATGAACAACAAAGAAATTTTTCCGATAAAACAGATATAAAATGTTTTAGATGTGGTAAAATTGGACATACTCCTACAAATTGTAGAATTCCCTGGGATAAAATTAATGAAAAGAGAGAACAATTGCTTGAAAAGAAAGATCATATAATTCCAAACAAAGGACAGACTTCTGAGAATGCACATTATGTTGTCGCACATTGTAATTTCCACATGGAAGATGTTTTTAGTACTTATTTTTCTTAATGGTATGGCAGTTGGGTTCTAGACACAGGTGCCACGTGTCATATGACCTTTTGAAGAGATTTGTTTGATCAATTCAGTGATAATATTGATGGAGCAGTGTATTTTTCTGATAATTCCCAAATCAAACCATTAGGGATTGGTTAAATTTAGTTAAAAATGTCTGGACTTCCAAATTATATTTTGAATGATGTTCTTTACATTCCGCAGTTCCAAAGAAAGTTTTTATCTCTTATACAAATAATACAACAGGGACATTCCATTCACATATTTGATGGTAAAGTAGAAATTAGAAGAGCATATGACAATAAAATTGTAATGTATCATGTGGAAGAAGATAAATTATTGAAGTTGCATGGTATGTCATATGTTGCATTGAACACAACTTATTTGGTTCGGAAAAATGATACTCTGTCATCTTCTTTTTTATGGAATGCACGCTTCGGTCATGTTAATTATGAAAGTATTCGAATTATGAAACAACAAGGGATTAAGGAACTTCCAAAAGTTCCCAAAAAATTTACCCCATGTAATGCTTGTATATTGGGCAAGCATCACAAACAGTCTTTTCAGAATTCTAAGTCTAGAGCTACAAGAAAATTAAGTCTCATACACTCTGACTTATGTGGTCCAATGCCTATACCAACTGCAAATGGAAATAAATACATACTCACTTTTATTGATGATTATTCGAGGATGTGCTAGGTTTATCTGCTTAAAGAAAAATCACAAGTTTTTGATGTGTTTAAGAAATTTCATCTCTTGATAACAAATGAAGCACAACTTACTATTGGTACTATAAGGACTGATAATGGAGGAGAATATACATCACAATATTTTGAAGCATATTTGCAAGAGAATGGCATTAACAACCATACCACAATACCATATAATCCACAACAAAGCGGTATTGCTGAAAGAATGAACCAAACCTTGCTTAATATGGTAAGGTCAATGATGTTTTTTAAGAATGTAAAATTAATGTTTTGGGGAGAAGCCGTGCTCTGTGCGGCATACATTAGAAATTTGTGCCCTTCCTCTATCATTAACAACAGAACTCCATATGAAATGTGGTACAGTCATCTTCCTGCTATTAAACATTTCTGATTTTTCGATTCTCAATGTTATGCTTTGATTCCTAAAAATCAGAGAAATAAGTTGAGTGAACGAGGCAGAAAATGCATATTTTTAGGGTATTCCATGACTTCTAAGGCATACCAATTATATGATGAAGCGAAACAAAAGTTTATTTTTTCAAGAGATGTATTTTTTCTTGAAACTGATAAAGATTCTATCATTGTTGATAGACAACTTAATCAAATAGAAAAGTTTTTGCCTCAAAATTTTTATTATGAATCCGATAATATACTTCCCCATCCTGAAGGGGGGGTTCATATATTAGATCAGTCTATGGAGTTTCCTTCTCTCAATAATGAGAAATTGGTTTATGATGATAATACTGTTGTTGCTGATGACGAATTAGTTAATGCAAGTGTTTCTATAGAAAGAACTGAGCCAGATGAAGAAGATGAGCAACTTCTTGAACAACTTCCTACACAACCTTTGCGAAGGTCAACTCGTATTCGAACATTTCCAAAGAAATATGATGATTTTAAGGCTGGAATTTCCTCAAGTAACTATTCTCATTGTGAATTTAATTTTCTGTGGATTGTGAACCTACTTGCTTTGAAGAAGTTGTTAGCTATGAACAGTGGAAATATGCAATGCAAAAGGAATATGATGCTCTCATTAAAAAATGGCACATGGAGGCTGGTGGATCCTCCTACTGGCATCAAACCTATTGGTTGCAAATGGATTTATAAAACTAACTTTAAAGCTGATGATTCGCTAGACAAGTACAAAGCAAGACATGTGGTGAAGGGATATGCACAGAAAGAGGGTATGGAATATACATACACTTCTGCTCCTACAGCTATATAGGGAACTATTAGATCTTTGTTTTCTATTGCAGCTCAGAAATAATGGAAAATTCATCATATGGATGTTAAAACTGCCTTTTTAAATGGAGATTTGAAAGAATATGTCTACATGCTTCAGCTAGAAGGTTTTTCCATTAAAGGGAAAGAAAAAAAGGTTTGAAAATTAATGAAGTCTTTGTACGGCTTGAAACAAGTGCCAAGAGCATGGTATGAGAAGCTAACTGAACATCTTCTTAATTTAAACTATAAATATTTTGACCTAGATGATGCAAGTCTTTTCGTTAAGAAAGTTGGAAGATAAATTGTATATCTAGTTGTATATGTTGACGATTTGATGATCACAGGAAATAATGATGAATACATATCATCTATAAAGAAGGAATTGAAAAAGTTTTTTGATATGACAGATTTAGGTTTAGTTCATTATTATATTGGAATTGAAGTTGATAAAAAACCACAACATAGTTTCATCTCTCAGAAGAAATATGTTGATAAATTATTGAACATATATAGTATAAAGGAATGTAATCCTATTTCTACTCCAATGGAGCAGAATTTTAAACTCACTTCTGAAGAAGGAAAGTCGTTTGAAGATCCAAAAAAGTACATGCAACTTGTTGGAATCTTGATTTATTTGTCTATTACTCATCCTGATATAACCTTTGTTGTCGGAATACTTTCCAGGTTTATGCATCATCCTTGTGAGAGGCATTGGGTAGCAGAAAAAATATTTTTGAAGTATTTAAAAGGAACTCAAACTTACGACATCAAGTATTCCAAAGTTTTAGACTTCCATTTTGTTGGTTATTCAGATTCAGATTTTGATGGAGATAAAGAAAATGGAGTCTCAACTTCTGGATATTCGATGAATCTTGGATTAGCAGCCATCAGTTAGATATTGAGCAAGCAATATGTTCCTGTTGATTCTACCACCACGGCTGAATAGTTGCAGCAGCTTAAGCCACTAAGGAAATCATTTGGCTTCGAAAAATACTCGAAGATTTGCAGGAGAAACAAAGAGCTTCAACTCCTCTATTTGTCGACAACTCTTCTGCAATTCAATTGGCCAGGAATCCAAAGTTTCATGATCAAACCAAACATATCAACACCAAATATCATTTGATTCAACATCATGTAGAGGTCAAAACGAATCATCTGACACATTGTCCAACTTTTGAACAAATTGTAGATATTTTTACTAAAGCATTAGGGCGTGAAAAGTTCAAAAAAATTAGATCTTTACTTGGTATGTCAGATGTCCCTTTGAATTAAGGGGAGAAATGTTGTAATTCTACAGGAATCCTAAGGGTCTTATGCATTTAGGTAGTTAAGTAGTTAGGAAGTTAGGAAGTTATTAGTTAGTGATAACTAATTTCTGAACGAATTTCTGAAGTATAACTGTAATCCAATTCAATGAATGAAATATAAAAATCACATGGTTATTATTTTCCTAATATAAAATTAGTGCCAATTTTTATATTTATTTTTATTTCAGGTCTATTAACATTCTAACACATTTATTTCAATATACATGTCAATTTCTAAAACATTGTCTTCTTATACATGTCAATTTTTATTTATATTCTATTGAATATCAATGGCAATTTGAAATTTCTATTTTAATTTGTATTTCTTACTTTATTTCTATAGTCATTTACGCCTGTGAAATTGAAATATATAATTTCTCATTGCATAGATGACCACAACTTATTTAATTGATTAAGATAATAAGTGGAAAAACTATGCAGGCTCCTGCAAGACTTGTTCAAAGTTTCTAGGTTTCATACAACCAATGACATAAGTCTTGTTCAAAGTTTCTAAGTTTCATACAACCATAATGACCTAATTTCAATAAAAACTTTTGACATGTGAGATTTTTTTACTACTTGTTAACTCTTTCTTTGCATAACCGATTTAAACGAAAATTTCAATTTCAATTCCTATTATAGTTTCTTTCAATTTAGAATTCAGCTCAAATTCCAGTTTCTATTTAATTTTCAACTTATTATTGTACATATCAATTTATCTTCAATGCCAATTTTACTTTTAAATTTTGCTTCAATTTTAATGTCTATTTCAATTTTAATTTCTTTGACTATTGAGTTTTTCATTGTCAATTTCTATCTTTAATTCAAGTTCTACTGTATAGAAATATTTGTGACTATCCCTTTAAATATGTCCGGATTTTAGTGTTTATTTCAAAAGCAACTTCACCTTATATTTTTTACTCTCTTATATATTATACCTTGAAGTGTACACATCAATTTCTAAAACATTTTCTTAATGTATATGTTAATTTTTATTTATATTCTATTTAATATCAATGTCAATTTCAAATTTTTGTTTTCAATGCCAATTTTACATTTATTTTTTACTTCAATGTTTATTTCAATTTTAATATCTTTGATTATTGAATTTTTGAATGCTAATTTCTATTTAGCATTTATTTCAAATACAACTTCACCTTATATTATTGTTTTACATATTATAAACCTACTATTATATTGGGCATACATCTATATGATTGTTTATATTAGTGTACATGTCAAAACTCAAGTTCTATTTATGTTTCAATGTGAGCTTCTATTTTTATTTTTTTTATAGATTTTTAACATGTTAATGTGAATTTTATAAATATTTTCTTAATGTACATGTAAATTTTTAAGACATTACATCTAGACACTATTTTAATTTTATTAAATTTCAAATACATTCATTTAAATGTACAAGTCAATTCTTAACAAATTAATTTCATGTGCATGCCAATTTTTATATTTATTTCTATTAAATTTCTATTAACATTCTAGCACATTAATTTTAATTTATATGGAAATTTATAAAACATTGCTTCCATGTACATGTCAATTTTTTTATTTTCTATTCAATGCCAATATTAATTTTAAATTTCTATTTGTCATCTACTCTTAGAAATTGAAATTAAAACATCTAGACATAAAAATTAATCATTAAATAAACGATCACAACTTATTTAATTGATTAATTTAATAAGTGAAAAATCTCTACCTATCCCATGTTGGAATTCAGGTTCCATACAACCATACAGACCTAGTTTCAACGAACACTTCTGAAATGTGTTTTCTTTGAAATCTCATTACATAACCTATTTGAGTGAACAAATCAATTTCAATTCATATTCGGCTTTCTTTCTATTTTGATTTCAGTTTAAATTCTACTTTATTTTTCATTTTCAATTTAGTATTGTACATACCAATTTCTCTCCGATTGCATCGAGCATCGAATCTCCGATTGCATCGAGCATCGAATTATTTGGGTCTATAGATTTATATATGTCTTGATTTTAGTGTTTATTTCAAATGCAATTTCACTTTATATTTTTTACATATTATAAATTGATACCAAAACATGTGACTTATTATTCTATTTAATATACATATACATAATTGTTTATTTCAATATACATGCAAATTTTTAACATAGTGTACATTTGAGTTCTATTTCATTCTATTCAGTTTAGAAAATGTTTTTTTCAAATGCAACTTCACCTTATATTTTTGTACTCTTTTACATATTATAATTTGATACAACTATTTTATTCAACATACATGTATATAATTTTTATCTCAATATACATCTAAAATTTTCACACATTAATTTTAATGTACATCTCAATTCTATTCCAATCCTATTCAATTTTGAATACATTCATTTAAATGTACATGTCAATTTTTAACACGTCAATTTCATGTACATGCTAATTTTTAAATTTATTTCTATTTCAGTTCTACACAAATTAGAACACAAGATTTCAGTGTACATGGAAATTTCTAAAACATTTCCTTTATGTACATATCAATTTTTATTAATATTCTATTCAATGTCAATGCCTAATTCAAATACCTTTTTTTATCACTATTTATAATTCTATTTTTATCTCCATTTACCCTTTAGAAATTGAAATAGAAAGATTTCACTATGAGCTTCTATTTCTATTTCAATGTCGAACATGTTGGATTTTAGATTCACTGATTTGAATGTATAATGTCAATTTATAATACATTGACTTTACTCTATATTCCAATTTCTAATTTTGTTTTAGTTTTAATCAAATTCTAATGCATTGAGTTAAGTGTACATGTTAATTTCTAAAACATTGCTCTCATGTTCATGGAAATATTTTTATTTATATTGTATTCAAAGTCAATTTCAATTTCAATTTCTATTCCTTGTTTTATTTCTATATTCATTCACACTTTAGAAACTCAAATAGAAACATGGATAAATACAAATTACTCATTACATAGATGATCCAAACTTATTTAATTGATTAACTTGCATGTCAACTGCAGGCTTTTTTCAACTTTTGACATGTGTTTTCTTTGACTACTTGTTAATTCTCTATTTACATAACTGATTTAAGTGAAAAGGTCAATTTCAATTCCTATTCTAGTTTCTTTCTATTTCGATTTCAGTTCAAATTCCAATTTCTATTTCATTTTCAATTTATTATTGTACATATCAATTTCTCTTCAATGCCAATTTTACTTTTAATTTTTACTTCAATTCAATGTCGTTCTAAATTTTAATTTTTTAGATTATTGATTTTTCAATGCCAATTTATGTTTTTACTTCAAGTTGATATCAATTTATGTGTTTCATGATTTTAGTATTTATTTCAAGTGAAACATCACCTTATATTTATGTATTCTCTTACATATTATAAATTGATACATAAACATGTCACTTTCTATTCTATTAAACATACATATACATAATAGTTTATCTCAGTATACATGTAAATTTTTAACACATTGATTTTAGTGTAGATCTCAATTCTATTTCAATTCTATTCAAATTTGAATACATTCATTTAAATGTACATGACAATTTTTGACACATTGATTTCATGTACATGCCAATTTTTAAAATTTATTTCTATTTCAGTTTTATTCAAATTCTAAGGCATTTATTTCAGTATATATGGAAATTTCTAAAACATTTCCTTCATGTAAATATATATTTTTATTTATATTCTATTAATGTCAAAGAAATTTTTAAATTTTTTCTTCAATGTCATTTTTACTTTTAATTTTTACTTCAATTTCAATGTCTATTTCAATTTTGATTTCTTTGCCTATTAATTTTTCAATTCCAATTTATATTTTTACTTCCAATACACGACTATAGATTTCTATATGCCATGATTTTAGTGTTTATTTTAATTCCAACTTCACCTTATATTTAGGTACTCTTTTACATATTATAAATTGATATAGAAACATATCACCAACTATTCCATTGGAAATACATATACATAATTGATTATTTTAGTGTACATGTTTAGCCCAATTTATATTTATATTTGAATATAAGCTTCTATTTTATTTTTCAATTTCTAACATGTGGATGTCAATTTTATAAAAAATTATTTAATATACAAGTAAATTTTTAAGATATTGATTTTAGTGTATATGTCAATTCTATTCAATTTTAAATACATTCATTTAAATTTACTTGTCAATTTATAACACATTGATTCCATGTACATGCCAATTTTTATATTTATTTTTATTTTAGTTTTATTAACATTCTAACACATTGATTTCATTGTACATGCCAATTTCTGAAACATCGCCTTCATGTACATGCAATTTTTTTTATTTATATTCTATTCAATGTCAATATCAATTTCAAATTTCTATCAGTATTTGTATTTCTTATTTTTTTTCTATCTCCATTTACTCCTTAGAAATTAAAATTGAAACATACAGAGATACAAATATCTCATTACATAGATAATCATAACTTATTTAATTGATTATGTTAATAAGTGGAAAATTCAATTGTGAGCCTTAATGTACATGCAATTTTTTTACTTATATTCTATTCAATGTCAATATCAATTTTAATTTCAAATTTATATGAGTATCTTATTTCTTATTTTATTTCTATCTCCATTTACTCCTTAGAAATTAAAATTAAAACATTCAGAGATACAATTTACTCATTACATATATAATCATAACTTATTTAATTGATTATGTTAATAAGTGGAAAAATCTACATGTCAATTGTAAAACTTGTTCAATAGTTCCCAGGTTCCATACAACCGTAACTACCTATTTTAAATGAATAATTTTTACATGTGGACTCTTTGAGTACTTGTTAACTATCTCTTTACATAACATATTTAAGTGAAAAATTCAATTTCAATTTCTATTCTAGTTTCTTTCTATTTCATTTTAGTTCAAACTTCGCTTTCTTTTTCATTTTAAATTTATTATTGTACATATCAATTTATCTTCAAGTCCTAGTGCATCAAATTATTTGTAACTATAGATTTCTATATTTCATGATTTTAATGTTTATTTCATATGCAACTGCACCTTATATTTTTGTACTCTTTTACATATAATAAATTCATACATAAACATGTCACTTGATATTATATTCAACATATATATACATAAATTTTTATCTCAGTATACATGTAAATTTTTACACTTTTATTTTAGCGTACATTTAAGTTCTATTTCAATTCTATTCAATCTCTAATACATTCATTTAAATGTACATGGAATTTTTTTAACAGATTGATTTCATGTAATTGCCAATTTTTAAATTTTTTTTTTCTATTTCAGTTCTATTAACATTCTAACATATTGATTTCAATGTACACGCCAATTTATAAAACATTTCCATCATGTACATGACAATTTTTATTTATACTCTATTCAATATCAATGTCAATTTCAAATTCCAATTTGTATTTGTATTTCTCATTTACTTCTATATCCATTTAAACCTTATAAATTGAAATTGAAACATATAGAAATAAAAATTTCTCATTATATAGATGATCATAACTTATTTAAAAGGAATATGGCAGCGTTTGCAGGTGAAGGAAGATGCAGGGTGTGCTGGCAAGGAGTTGAGAAAGCTGCACGAAAATGGCTCATGCGAGAAATGAGGCAGCAGATAGTGAAATATGCATTGAAACATGGATTGAAGGAATACAACACGGATAGCAGTGTGCCAGAAAGGTCGAACAACAAAGGGAAAGGGCTGGCAGAAAAGGAATTAGCAGCTTGGAGCATAAAGGCAGCGAGCAACATGAGAAGATTTGGACAACTAGCAGACAAACAGAAAATTTGCAGGCACACTGGTGCATAAAAATTTAAATTTTTCCTTTACCAGCAGAATTAAATTCAATAGATACACCTGCAATTATTTAATTCTTAAGATGGATATCAAGCCCAGATCTGCAAATAGATTCGATCCTGAGACCAGATCTTACCCTCCAGGGCCTAGATCTGGCTCAGATCTAAAAAAAATATTTGAAAATATCCCAGTACAACCTACACAAAACAAAAAATAATAGACCCAAAAAACCCAATATATGCACAAAATAAAAACCCTAAACCACAGTGAGTAAAATAAAAATAAGCGGAATTTACAATGCTAAGATAAGCCCGAGGAATTAGATCCGGAGGGCTCTTCAGATCTTATTTCCTTGGGAGTCAGCTGGTCTAGCTGAGGACTTCCCTAAATGCCCAATTCTAAATCCGAAATATTTCTGCACACTTAAAGTTAAACTGTTAAATTAATAGAGAAATAAGATCAAACATAAAATTTTCAAGAGCTAGAGATAACTGCTAACTCGATCCAATTAATATTCTTACTCTAAATCCAGTAACCTAAGAAAGATACTTGTGCAATAGATTACTCTACAAGAGAAATTAATCAAAAATCCATTAAAATAATCACCAGCATAATTTTAAGAACAAGTTTACCATAAAATGCTGAAGAGGAACACCACCATCAAAATAAAACCCCAAAGTCTTCGTTTGTATTATTCCAGAAAATATTACAGGAGGGCTTCAAGAGCGAGTACACGATTAGAGATCGGATGATTGAAAGACTGACAAAGATCTCTAATTTATAAGATAAAATCTCTAACGGCTAGTTCGGTTGATCCTTGTCAAAATAATCTTGACCATCGAAATAGATTTAATTATCTTTTAATTTGGACCGTCGAAATTATAATTTTGAGGAAATTTGAATTTATCATTTAATTCTCTTTTAATTAACTCAAAAATAATATTTTTTTAGCTAATTACCTCAAAATTTTGACTTTGACTTAACCACCAAGGCCCAAGGGTCCAAAATTTCTTGAAATTCTCAATATTCCCTTGGCCCGGGACCTTTAAAAATATATATTTTAAGGACCCACAAATTTTTCCTTTGAAGAATTTTAAATCACCTAGGACTTAAAATTAATTAAATTTCTAGCTTAGAATTTTTAATTTAATTTGGCCAGAAAATTCAATTAATTGACTAAGAGGGGATTTAATTATTTTTCCAACCCTCTTTACATAAGATAAATTCATTTTGACACCTGAAGGGGGAAAACCCATTCGCGATAGACCCTCAAATAGCTACCCAATTATGCGACTCAAAACATGATCTAGTAGACCAAGTAGCTTGTAATAAAATAATCTAGCCAATTAGCTAGGATTATTCCCAAACTACTTTTACAAAGACTCGATAGAAAACAGTAGGACTCACTTAGTATCTTGACGACAAAATCCACCCTAACTTTGGGGTGAGGCTAGAGGGAAAAACTTTTTCGATCACTTGTGTCGAGAAACACAAATGAATCAGTGAGACAAAAAACCTCCTAAGATAGAAATCGTCACCAAAATACTAGGCTTACCTAGGTTGTTACATACATGATGGTCTTACTTAAATCATTTACATCATAAACATGCAGCATGGGTTTACATCATTTATAAAACTTTCGACTGATGATGGAATATGAATGGCGTGAACACATCGAACATGATGAATCCCATTTGAAAAAATGGGGGTGTACTGTTATGGGGTCGTTGACAAAGTGTTGTCAACATCTAGATCTACTTGGGGACATGTTGCTTCACCAGAGGAATGTGAGAATCTAGAATCTATATCCAAGCAATAGACAAAACTATATAAGTAGCGTCCATCCAAATGTCATCATATAACATTAAGCACATCAAAAAAATAGAAGCTCTTAATTTATTGACTATTCTACTGACATGAAATGTAAATCTACTCTAACTAAAAAACGAAATGTTGAAAGGAAAAGGTGTAAGGTTAGAGATACAATAAAAAGGATGCCCTGTGGCATCAGATGCATTCAATATAGTGCATACTGAGCATTTTCCTGCTTTCAGGAAAGTCTATGGGTTGCTTTTCAGATGTGCCATGCCCGATCTTACATATTGTACGAATCTGTCTTATCTTGATATCAAGCTGCTCTCGGCTATCAGATGCATCTAGCCACTTACTTCTTCTTTTTTTCTTTTCTCTCTTCTTCTTAGTGGGTTGTGATGTCAGCAATGAGATCACTATAGATTTCCCATTCTTATCTTGAAGATGCTCGTACAAAATATTTGATGAACCTGGAGTGTGACCAATCTAATTCTGAATATACTCTGTCAATGGTGACACATAAGCTTGGTCTTTCTTGACGTTCTTTGTAACCATAGTTAAATTTTCCTTAATGGGAAAAGTGACCTCCGTGTGATGAGATGGGAATTGATTTAACAGATAAGAAGGCTTATGATTTGTTGATGAATCTTCATTATCAAATTTGGGTTGAAACTTTTGTATATGTAAATTTTCCATTTTTTCCAACCTTTTATTTATGGAACTCATCTCCCTCGCATGCCTTGCTATTAATTTTGCTTAATTGAGTTCTGTTTTCACGAATATGTCTTGTAGATTGGTCTGATTTTCCTCCATAATTTTCATTTCCAACAAGTGCTTTTCCTTCATGGTAGTCATTTCCTGGGTGTGTCTTGCTTCCATTGCAATCATATGATTTTGAATAATGGATATCTGCTTAGAATGAATAACTTCCATGATCTTTAACCTGTTTTCCATGACATTCATTTCATGTGCATGACTTTCTTCCATAGAATTTAACCTATTTTGAAGATTGATCTGGTTAGCTTCCATGTTTTGCATCATTTGCATATAATTGGGTTGCATATCCTTGATCATCTCAGCTGATTCCTTAACATGACTTTCATGATCTTCTATATGCATGTGATAGTCCTTACCAACAACATTAATTTGATGGCTCAACCCTGCCATTCTACTATCTATGATTCTTTTGACAACATGGAAATTAACCTCTTCATGAAGAGCATTACAGGCTCTACAATAAGGTGGAGCTTCATCCACAAGATTTGCAGACTCAAGTTGATTTGGCGGTATCTGCTCATTAGATGGGCCTCTCTTCTGCAAAGCAATATTATTTATAGGTTGGAAATTTTGTGCTTGAAATCCTTCTGTTTGGACCCACCTAGCCTTTAAGACACTTATTTGTTCAGAATGATTACATATTAACTTTTCTTAATCAAGTTCTAGGCTTTCAAGTTCTTACATCAATTTATGCATAAGGTCTTCATCAAATTATTTAATCTATTTTCCCTTAGATTCTATCAAAAACCTATCAAAATCTGGAGTTTTGGACATTCCAGATGCTTTCTTATCCTTTTCAATCTCCTCAGCTAAAACCCGAGCAGTCTTATAATCATTAACTTTATCTCGCCACAACTCATAAGAAGTATCAACATCAAAGGCATCAATATAAAAATCAAAATGGAACCTGGCAGGAGGTTTATAATCTTGAGGGAATTCTTTAATAATACCATTAAAACTCTTATTAAATTCCTCTATTGTTTCATTTTCTTTTTTTCTCTATGATGCTGATATCTCTAACCAGATGTTTATCTTCCCTTTTATCACCAAAATTACCCTTAAAGGAAACTATAATTGATTCAAAATTATTGAATTAATTGATAGAATTTTCAGTAAACCATTCCATAGCATCTTGCTCAAAATTAAGAATAAAAAGCTTCATCTTTACATTCTCGAAATCGTTATTTAAGACCGCAAATTTATTCCAACAACCAGCAAAAGAAAACAAATGAGCTTTGGCACTAACCGCATTATTTCCTTGAAAAGTAGGTAACCTTTCCATGCCATTATTAGGAAGGTCATTTGGATAACCTTGGATGTTAGCAAAGTAACAAGGGGAAAACAAGTCCATGATTTCTTGCTCAAAGGGATAACCAAATGGATGTTAGAGATATAGATCCTTGTTCAAGAAAAGTCAAGATATCCACAAGAAGCAAGCTTCTTAGCAGAAATTATTGTAAGAGATGAAAGAGTTGGAGTCGCCACTTGAAAATTAATCTAATTCTAAAACCAAAAAACTAATCGAGAGAAGCTGATGGATATCATGGGGGGGTTCTTGTCTAGGAGTAGATAGATGAATAAGTGGAGTCACCACCCAAACAAGATGCCAGCTGAAATGCCCAGGTGCTAAACGTGCAAATGATGAAAGGATTAGTGAGATGACGAAAGATAAGGTGATGAAAATATGAAGAGATGAAATGACGCCATAAAATGTGATCCCGTGTGACATACTAATAAATAGCGACAAAATATTAGAAGATTATAAAATGTAGTTAAGACCATGGACAGAAAAACTCTATCACTAGCAACAGCGCCAAAAAATATTGTCGCACAGAATGTCTAGGCACCGTGACAACGGCTCAGATCGGGGGCTGTCACCCTAATCCCAAATCTCTTTATCTAAGTTGTCTCCTTGCAGAGTAAGGAAGGTAGACCCTAATGAAATGAAGAAGGAGAACTGACTGGAAACCAACCAATTCAGGAAACACAGTCAAACGACCAAGTACTTGTTAAGATTTAACGAGATTTCATAGATTCGATTAGATTAAAGGTTTTAAGACCAGTGCCTTATGGAGTCAAATTATCTCGTTATGAAATTAAGATCAAGTAGCCGATAGATAATTGCTGCTAAAAGAAAGAAAGGACAATTATCCTGCAATGAAAATATCAATCCACCACGATAATATTCAATTTCTCAATTAAGTGCTCAATTGATCAAACTGGAAGATAAGCCCTTTTTCAATAATACAATTCAATAAAACACTTTCATAATCATGCATCAACAATGTTCGATCTGGAAATACAAACATGCAATTTATTATCACTTGAAATATTCTCAAAGTTAGACTAAGCAAGTAATCACCAACTTCAAGTAATTTAAAACCACAATTAAATAGTTTAATGATCATTAACCACAGCTAAGCATGAAAATACTTTGAACCGACCATTTAAATTTAAAAAAAAAAATGTTATTATGAGAAAACCATCGAATTTAAATGTTAGACATTTCCAATAATTCTGAATTTAAATGATACTCTAAGTAATTCCAATTCAGAAATCTATAGTCAAACTTTAGATAAAAAAAAGAAATTTAAAGTTCACCTTTGACTATGTAAAATTTTCCTTCATATGACACCCAAGACCATACAAAATTTTAAAAAAAAATTACCTAAGTTAAAAAGTTAAAAAATAAATAAAATTTAAAAAAAAAAAATATTTTATTTTTTTATATTTTTTTATTTTTTTATTAAAAAAAGCGAGTATAAATTTAAAATTTAGAGTTAATAAAAAATCAAAAAAAAAAAAATCATCTCAACTCTAAAAATGAAAAGGTTAAAAAAATTAAAAAATTATTAATGTTTTTTGGACCCTTTTTTATGTTTCAATTTTTATTTTTATTTTCTTTTTTTTTAAATCTAAAGTTAATGAAACTATAGCTAAAAATAAATCTAAAATTCTAAAAAAAAAAAATGAAAAAAGTTAAAAGTTAGGAAATTTTATTTTATTTTTATTTTTATTTTTTAAGTTTTTAAAAATCTAAAGATTTAAAAAATAAATAAATAAAAAATAAACTAAATTTAACGCTAACTAAACTAAACTAAGCAAAATTGAAAAATCTAAAATTTAAAACTAAGACTAAAACCAAATAAATAAATAAAATCGAAAAAATCTGAAGTGAAATAAATAAATAAATAAAAGTGTGATTTGCATTAATGTTTTTATGTAGGTCGACAGCGAGGAAGTGGACGGTAGGGAATGAGGAGCAGAGTGGAGAAGGCTGACAATGAAGAAGGAGGCAGCAGTAAATGCAGGAGGAAGCGTGGAGGATGGGCAGCAAGGGTATGCGATGGAGGAGATTGCAGCATGAGGATGAGGTGCGGATGGGAAAGATGGTGTGAAGATTGCAGCGGGAGCCACAAGGAAGATGGCAGCGTTTGCAGGTGAAGGAAGACGCAGGGTGTGTCGGCAAGGAGCCGAGGAATTTGCACGAAATTGGCTCACCTAAGAAATGAGGCAATAGATAGTGAAATACAAATTGAAATATGGATTGAAGGAATACAAAACAGATAGCAATGTGTCGGAAAGGTAAAAGAGCAAAGGGAAAGGGCTGACAGAAAAGGAATCAACAGCTTGGAGCATGAAGGCAGCCAGCAATATGAGAAGATTTGGAAAACCAGCAGACAGATAGAAAATTTACAGGCACACTGGTGCATAAAAATTTAAATTTTTTCTTTACCCAACAGAATTAAATTCAATAGATACACCTGCAATTATTTAATTCTTAAGATGGAGATCAAGCCCGGATCTGCAAACAGATTTGATCCTGAGACTAGATCTTACCCTCCAGGGCCTAGATCTGGCTCAGATATAAAAAAATTCTTTGAAAATCTCCCAGTACAACCTGCACAAAACCATAAACAATAGACCCAAAAAACCCAATATATGCACAAAATAAAAACCCTAAACCCCGGTGAGTAAAATAAAATAAGCGGGATTTACAATGCTATTTTACAGATCAAAGCCCTAATGGCTATATTTAAAACCATTCAACACAATTCAGAAAAGAATAAATTAAGAGAGAGGCACAAGCCCTAAAAACAACCTTGCAAAAAAAAATGGAACTTAAGATAAGCCCATGGAATTAGATCTGGAGGGCTCTTCAAATCTTATTTCCTTGGGAGTCAGCTGGTCCAGCTGATGACATCCCTAAACTCCCAATTCTAAATCCAGAATATTTCTACACACTTAAAGTTAAACTGTTAAATTAATAGAGAAATAAGATAAAAACATAAAATTTTCAAGAGCTAGAGATAACTGCTAACTCGATCCAATTAATATTCTTACCCTAAATCCAGTAACCTAAGCAATATACCTATGTAATAGACTACTCTACAAGAGCCATTAATCAAAAATCCATTAAAAAAATCACCAGCAAAATTTTAAGAACAAGTTTACCATAAAATGTTGAAGATGAACACCACCATCAAAATAAAACCCCAAAGTCTTCGTTTGTATTATTCCAGAAAATATTACAAGAGGGCTTCAAGAGCGAGTACACAATCAGAGATCAAATGATTGAAAGACTGACAAAGACCTATAATTTATTAGGTAAAATCTCCAACGGCTAGTTCGGTTGATCCTTGTCAAAATAATATCGACCATCGAAAAAGATTTAATTATCTTTTAATCTGGACCGTTGAAATTATAATTTTGAGGAAATTCGAATTTATCATTTAATTCTCTTTTAATTAACTCAAAAATAATATTTTTGAGTCAATTACCTCAAAATTTTGACTTTGACTTTACCACCAAAGCCCAAGGGTTCAAAATTTCTTGAAATTCTCAATATTCCCTTGGCCTGGGACCTTTAAAAATATATATTTTAAGTACCCACAAATTTTGCCTTTGAAGAATTTTAAATCACCTAGGACTTAAAATTAATTAAATTTCTGGCTTAGGATTTTTAATTTAATTTGGCCAAAAAAATTAATTAATTGACTGAGAGGGGATTTAATTATTTTTCGAACCCTCTTTACATAAGATAAATTCATTTTGACACATGAAGGGGGAAAACCCATTCATGATAGACCCTCAAATAGCTACCCAATTCTGCGACTCAAAACATGATCTAGTAGACCAAGTAGCTTCTAATAAAATAATCTAGCCAATTAGCTAGGATTATTCCCAAACTACTTTTACAAAGATTCAATAGAAAACACTAGGACTCACTTAGTATCTTGACAAACAAATCCACCCTAGCTTTGGGGTGAGGCTGGAGGGAAAAATTGTGCCGATCGCTTGTGCCGAGAAACACAAATGAATCAGTGAGAAAAAAAACCTCCTACGATAGAAATCGTCAAAAAAATACTTGGCTTACCTAGGTTATTACATACATGATAGTCTTACTTAGATCATTTACATCATAAACATGCAGTATGGGTTCACATAATTTATAAAATTGTCGAGTGATGATGGAATCTGAATGGCATGAACACGTCGAACATGATGAATCATGGGGTCGTTGACAAAGTGTGGTCAACAGGGGGCATGTGCCTAGACTTGAAGATAAAATTTTATATTCGATACATCGGGCTGGAGTGGCAGAAATATGTGTTCAAAAAGCATATAAAATACAGCACGCCCTTTCAGAAAACCTACTTGTAATAGTGCAGAAACATCTCAGAGCCAAACCTGCTGAATTTCTTTGATCCACCCATAGCCATAAATTCCAGGAATAGTCGACTTATCACCGTTGTCCAGAAAATAAAGATTGAAAACGCTCGTGTTCTATAGCTTTGAACCCAAAGCACCTTTAACTTCTATATTATAATTTCCAAAACCATCAACTCTAAATCTCTATCTGTCACTTGGATTATCATAAAGAGTATTGACTTTGGAAATGGAGTAATCCATGACATATAAATACAGCATCAACTCTTCACGGTTGATGGTAGATTCTTGGTCATGATTACCCAACACTGCTTCCCAAGGAAGCTTGGATTTTGTTGCAGGAGAAAATGTAGCATCCATAGAATTGGCAGCGTCAACGGATTCCGGTCCATAGATGTTGTCTCCTGATCAAAGGTCTTCTCTCCTTTAAGTCGAAGACATGAAAATTTCTATGCAATGATTCATGAATATAAAGGTTTCCTTTAATATATCATTTTTTTATTTTGTTCTGCTAATCAATGGCTTCTGGGTTACCTATGCAATCATTTATACTCAATATCTTTGGCATGTTTCTTTCAACAAATACCAAATAGAAATATAGAAAGATAAACTATAATCAAAGGCCTTTGTTCACTTACAAGTTCAACAGAGTATTAAGCCACCCAGAAGGGTCTCAATCTTGTTGTGGTCTACCCTACCAGAATGGCATGTTTCAAAAATATAAGAGAGCAGGTGCAAGTCCTAGGCAAGTCCCGGGCAACTTTGACAAACAAGATACTCAAACCTGATGCTTAAGCCAAAGAAAATTTTTGATTTGTGGTGCAGCCCCAATCTTGGGCCATGTTTATTAAAGCAAGTCCAAAATACAAAAGCAGTGGTTTGTTGCTTTACTATGAGGTAGACCAAAATCAGGGATTCATTCCCACTGTGATTTGCCCCACCCAAATAGAAGAAGTTTCAAGAAGATGAGGCCAGGTTCAATTCTGGGGTGTTCAGGAAAAATAACTACCCCTCAGGCCTGGTAATTTAGTCAAAAGGAAGTTCATAAAAAATGAAAAAGGGCATGCAGAAAACCCACACCTGTAAATACAATGAAATTTGGCTTCTCGGACTGGATCATCCTAGTGAGAAATGCAGAAGGGTTGAGATTTGAACAAGAGGGGAACTCAGAAGGTAAAACATCTTCACATGTTGTGACTGCTCCGTTTGCATAATGCATATCAGCAACCTTCACCAAGTGCACACAAATCAAAAAAAGTAAACGCTTTGATCAAAATCCTAAAGAAAGGTTAAATATACATTAAGTTTTCATCACCCATAAATGGGTAGCAATTGTTTAAATCTAGGGCAGATTGAAAAATTAAATTCGATAACTAGAAATCTAGGGATTGAATATGAATTTGGTACAAAGAAATCAGAAATAATCATTAATTGATAAAAAAAAAACCTAAATATAGTACATCGGATATGATCTAGATATATTAGAACAGAACTGAGCCACCAGTTATTTATATGAAACAAAATGAGGGAATCAAATGAGTTGGGCATGAAGCAAACAGAAGGGTACCTAACAGATTTTAAACTAGCCATTCTCATTGAAACGAAGTAGCAGAGTGGGCAGTTTTTTGGGGGTTGGTTTATGATAACCAATCATTAGTCTCCCAAATAGACCTTGTAAATAAAACATGCACAAACATAGAAACACAAAATATAGAACAAGGTGTAGAATTGTTTCCCAATCCAGTTGTCACCTTTTGGGCTCTGATCTCTTGGGAATGGGCACCATTTTCAGTCCACGAAACAGACTACAATATGCAAAATAGCAGGGTAAATTTTCTTTGACTTGCAATCATTCTTCATTGGGTAATTTTTTGTGTTCCATTGAATCTATTCATCTAAGTGTGTGCATCGTGAGTATTAGAGATGGGATACACCCTAGTTATAAGGGTTTTTTCTTATTGGATTTAATTTTCAATATATAGGAATAACTTTAGATCTAAGACTTTTGTGATCCATAATGTAGATAGAAATGCTTTCGGATTAATCACATTGATAGGATTAATCCGAAAGAATTTTTATTTATCTAGGAATAACTTGTTTAGAGTATATAAACAACCTAATGTTTTGAGTTGTTTAAGTGAGTCCATCTTCAGAGGTAAACACTCAATATTCTTTGAAAGATTTGTGAGGATTAGGGAAAAACAATAATAATATAAATAGTAATGTTTGAGGATAAATTTTTGTTTTTTATTTTTATTAAAGAGGTCGGTTGGAAGAAAAACTAATGTAATTTTAATTTATTAAAAAAAAAAAAAATTTATTTTATTTTATTGATTTAATTATTTATTTGTTTTTATTTTTATTTTTATTTTTTTAATATTAATAATATTGTTAAGAATTATTGTATTAAAAAAAATTATGAAATTAATAATTGGAGAGGTTATATTATAGGGTAAGGTAGATAATTAAGAGGAAGTTTGAGACTAATTATAATTTTAAAGGTTTATTATTTTTTAAATTGATGTCATGAGAGGTATGATATATTAAGGGTTTCCAGGTATCGTTGATGTTAAGGCCATCATCACGAGGTGTGCGCTTATGTTGAAATTATATCATATTTCCTATAAATTATGTTGAATTTTTTTTAAAGAGGTGTGCACTTGTTTGTTTGTCCAAACCTATCATTCTTTACTATCAATTTTTTGAAGAAGTCAATTTCTAAAATATTTGGATTAGATTATGATATTTTTAAAGTATAAAATTTATAATATCATATTTCCTAGCAGTGATGACAATATCGCCAATATTCAGAAATATCACGATATTTTCGAGGAAATGAAATATCGCTAAGAAAATATTGCGATATTTTATCTCCCAAAAATATCACGTGCAACGATCTAAAATATCGTCGGGATTCTCTTGGCCGCGGCTAGAAAAGGGAAAACTCAATTTGTTTTTCTCATTTCTGTTTGTGAGTGGCTGAGAAGGAAGGGGAAAGGATTTTGGAAGTTGTCAAAGAGGGATTGGCGATCAAACAACCATTATCACCAACAACTAAGAATTTTTCATCATCAAAGATTGAAGAACAATGAGACAAACTTCATCTCTTCCATTAACAGGTATGTTCTTCCAACCCATATTTTAATGAATTTTTTCATATATTTAGGGCTATGCATGCTTGCCTCTTGTTTTCTCCCCGTGATTTGCAAGATTGGAAAAAACAAATCTGCAAAGAACCACATCAACTTACCTTGGATTTCAGGACCTAGCCTTCCTAGGCTCAGAGAGGGCTCTCTCTATGTTTTTGTTTGTAAATGACTTATCTTTATGCTTATGTTTTCTAATTTTATGCTAGTTATGAAGTTTTGGGTTTGTTTGTTTTGTTTTGATTGATTGTTTGATTAATTGATTTATTGTTTCAATTGAATAGATAGACTGTGAGAAGCATTAATCCATTGGGCTATGGAGTCATAAAAGGTTTTAATTGTACATCAAATCTGCAAGGGTTTTCATAGGGAAAGCCAACTATATCAAGTGGATCTTTTAAATTAGATGAAATATGAAATGACAGCAAGTTGTGAATTTAGTAAAACTAAAGGGAAATTAAGAATCCTTTAATTATACTTTCAACAAAAAAATCCTTTAGATAATTGTTTAAGAGAAACTAAAGAGTAGGACACCCCTGAATTATTTAATCAAACTTTACTAAGAAATCTTAAGACAACAATCCAGCAATCCTAAAGAGAAGGACACCCCTGAATTCCTTAGCTATTACTTTCAGACAAAGAAAACATTCAAGATAACAGTTCAGTGAAACTAAAGAGCAGGACACCCCTGAATTCTTTAATCAAACTTCAAAGAAGGCCTTTAAGATAACAGTCCAATAATCCTAAAAAGTAGGACACCCCTGAATTCTCTAGTTATTACTTTACTAAGTAAACCTCAAGGCAACAAGCCAGGTGGAACTAAAGAGCAGGACACCCCTGAATTCTTTAATCAGACCTTGCAGAAGAAAAAATTAAGATAAAAGAAACAAACAGAATTAAGGTGCCAAAACAGCATATCTTAATCTAAAATTTATGTTCTATTATCAGAGAAATGATGGACAATATGGAAAACAAAAGAGAAACATTGACAAATAAGGATACATCACCATTAAAATAGCTCCAGAATCCTGTGAACGTGCTTGTATTACTGATGTCCAAAACAATTACAATACTCCAGTGAAATAACCTTTGCAACTCAGAGTCTGATTAAAATCCAGCATAGCATCCAATCCTCTAATCAACCAACCAACAATAATAATGAACAATACATGGAGTATTCATCTGTAGATGAGTAGGTGATCCTATTCTAGGGTTTCAGACTGTATTTATTACAGAGTAAATGATTTTTTACAATTGAGACCATGCAAGGCCCAATGCAAAAATATTTGTGACTGACTTATTGTAATAATAACTTTTAACTTAATTACTGAGCTAACTTTGGGATATTTTTGACTTTTTGGCTTTAATATTAACTCTTTCAATAACTTCTAAGCCGCTAAAAATATCTCTAACTGAGGCATTAACTACGGTAGCTGCCTTTAGCAAAGTTAGGCTGTAGGTGGCCAATCTAATTGTAAAGAAGTAAATGGTGATTTGCATTTGGATCTGTCTTTCTTTGTTGATTTGTCTTTAAGCTCTTATTAGTATTTAAACTTTGATTTGTCCTTTAATCTTAAATCCATCTTCATTTGCTTTCTTTATCTGTTTTTATTTTGAAATTTCTTTGATTTCCTTAGGCTACTGTAAACTCTTTCTTAACCTTGTATTTTATCGTCATCCTTTTATTAAACCTTTAATATCTTTTACCTTTTACTGCCACGATGAATCTCTTTCACTGCCACAGTTCTTTAACTATGTTTTCATTTTCTCCTAGTTACTGTGAAACTCTCCTTTCTTCCTTACTTTGTCTTTTGAAAAACAACTTGTTGCCTCTGGAGTGAATGAATGATCATCAATGGTCATGATCCATTGCTGATTCAGACTTAATCTTGCACTCCTAGTCTTTTTAATAAAACAAGGCATTCTGGGTCGTCACCCAGGGTGCTCATTTTAAACAATTTTTGGACTTAGAAATGAAACTTATGCATTTTCTTATATATCTGTGACCTGCACAATCTAAAAAAAAATTGTTAATTAAAAACTGCGTTGTGGACTTCTGCGGGGAAATGATATGACCTAGAGGCTGTGGAAAAACTATGGACAAAATCCGGGTATTTGGAGGATTTTTCGGTCTTTGCGTGTGGTTATGAACTTTCGGGTCTTTAGGAGTGTTGTAGGGTTTACATGGTGACTCGATTTTATCGCGACAGCACAGGATTTAAACATGTTTGAACGGGGGTCATTGGTTTTGTTTTAGGCGGGGAGTCGGTAAGCGGTTTATCGCATGGTGCAAAGGCAGTGGGGTGGTATTCTTCGCAAGGATGCAATAAATGGTGGGAGTGACATGTGGCATATGGAGGGGGCGCGAATACCACCTATTTCGCAAGCTCTGAAGGTTTTAAGTCTCGGGTGTTTAGATCTGTGATAGGGCGTGTAGGCTGTCAAATCTGGCGGAGTAGATCAGACGATGGTTGGGTGATTTTGACCACAGGTAGGTTTAGGAAGGTGGGTCCTGGGTTTTAAATGCAATTTTGGGTTTGAATATAGCGTGGGGGTTTTGTAATGCAGGGCCCGGGGTTTATTTAAGCGGGGCGCTTAAATATAAGGTGGGCCAAGGTTATATGAGAGCGGGAAGTAAAGTCTGTAACGGGGTTTTTTAAACATGAAGGAGTTGGGAGTTTTAAAGAAGTGGTGGGGTTAAGGTTTAGAGAGGGTTTATAAATATAAAGGGGAGTCGGGTTCTTTTAAAAAAACGGAGTTTTATTTAAAAGGGTGGGTCCCGAATCAATTTAATTTATTTTTAAAACAATGTAAAAAAGGGGTTTTTTACATTGCTTTGATGGAAGAAGGAAAATGAATGAAGGGGGAGGGTTTTTGAGCAATGGAAGTGGGGTTTTGGGTATGGAAAGGGGTGGAAATGAAGGTTTTAGGGTTTCAAACATGAGTTTTTTAGAACCTGAAAGTTATTGGCGAAAGGTAAATTGAAATATAGTGAGTAGGTTAAATGAAAATAGTGAAGGTAGTGAGATTTCTGAAAATAAATGATAGTCATGGAATGTTATATTCAGCAGACTATAGAAAATCAATAGTCATCTATTGATACTATGAATACAGGAGACTAACAGTGGCTCCAGCTGGGGAGGGTAGCACCTTTAGGAGGTGTCAATAATCTCATATCTTAGATCTCTGTATTTTGTTGATCAGTGCCTTATGTGCTTGGCTGATTTTCCATTTTGTAATGTTGATCTGTTGCAGCTTTTTGTGACTGTGATCTTCAAAAATTGACAACCATGCTTCCTGCAAACAAATTCTTCCTACCCATCACCCTAGTCTAACATTTTTTCTTCGCTCTTTGGGTGCATTTAGACTGGAAAACCCTTGACATCATTTTCTTTTGAAAGAAAACCATCTATTTCTACCCTTATAACTTCCCAAGACTCAGATTAGACTAATGAGCTCTTTCATTCTCTACCTAACTACTTATCTGTCAAGATTAAACATTTTGACATATTTTTATTCAGTAACTATCATAAAATGTAAAGCATGACTGAATCAAGATTAAGCAGTTTGATTGTCATGAATTGTGGAATTTTAGACAAGCTGCACACAATATTTATTTTGCAAAAAGACACTTAAGAACTGAGGGCTTTGGTTTTGAATCTTTCATCATCATCTATCCCTTTCTTTTCTTTTTGGTTTCATATTTAGGCTTTGGAACCAATGTCTTTTTCTATCTACCTACTGATACGCCAAGTTTAAACAGTTTGGCAAATCTTCATTTTCTAACTTATCAGCAAAAATTCAAAATTTGTCCAATGATGATTAAGTTGTATGTTTGAACAAGTCTTTTTCAAAATGAGTGGCATTTGGACTTGCACACTTTCAGAAATATTCTTTTTTGGTATGGGGCTTACCTTTATTTTTTTATCCATCCCTCTTTTCTTCTGTTCTTTTTTCTTTTTTTTGTACCAATTTTTCTAAGTTTTGTTTTAGCAACGTTATATACAATGAAGAAAACTTTAAACTGAGATTCCTCAACTAAAATAATGTTTGAGCATCCTGCCATTGACAGGACCTCCAAAAAATTATGTTCCATCCATCCCTTGTAAGAAAAATGCACTATTACCTCTCGCATAATGGATGATGTATGGACCTTTCCATAAGTTGTCAAACTTTCCATGCTTGCATTTGTCTTCCCTTCTTGAATCACACTTCAACACTTTGTCTCCAATACTGAAATCATTTTCTTTGGTACTTTTGTCAAAAAGCTTCTTGATATTTTCTTGTAACAGTTGTGTTCTGTTGTAAACTCCTTCTCTAGTTTGATGCAGTTGAATGGTTTGATTTATTCTTCTCTGTATGTCATTCTCTTCATACTGTACTTCTTGAATGAGCTTCATTACTGGCACTCCAAAGCTTGTTGGGAAGACTGCATTTGTTCCATAAACTAGCTGATAGGGTGACATATCAATTGATTTCTTATTTGTTATCCTCTCTACCCATAGTGCATGTACTACTTTGTTGTGCCATGATTTCTTATTTTCCTCTAGCAACTTTTTGATGATGTTTACCAATATTTTGTTTGAGGATTCAGCCAACCCATTACCTTGAGGGTAATAATTTGTAGAATGACCCAAAGTAATGCAATATCTGTGGAAAAAATCCACCATTTTCTTGGATTTAAAAGCAGAAGCATTATCAGTTATGATTTTCCTAGGACAGCCAAACCTAGATAGAATATTGTTCTCAAGGAAACTGATAATCACTGAGTCTGTGGCAGTCCTAGAGGGGATGGCTTCTATCCACTTAGTGAAATAGCAGTTGTAGTAAGGATCCATTTATGCTAGGCAGATGAGGCATGGTGGATTTCTCCAATGAAATCTAACCCCCATTATTGAAAAGGAGCTTCAACAGAGATTGGTTGTAATGGAAAAGGCATCAGCTTTCTTTTACCCTCAAATATTTGGCATTTATGACAGGAAATTACCATTTTGTGGATGCCTTGGAAGAGGGTAGGCCAATAGAAACCAACCCTAAGGATTTTATTAACGGTGGTTTTCCAATAGAGATGGCCTCCACATTCTCCTTTGTGAAATTCATGCATGATACTATCAGCGTCTTCTTCAGGAAAACATTTAAGCAATACACCACCAGAATTCTTCCAATATAAAAAATTTTCTAGAATGCAGAAATTTACGGCCTTTAGTTTCAAGAATCTGGCCTTTTTTTTGGAAAAACTAGGAAGAACATTAAGATTAAAAATCACATATAATATATCAGCATACCAAGGAGATTTTAGGGATGCTTCCTCAATAGGTGGATTCGTCAGCTCCTCTTGTTCATCCAATGAGTGAATCATATTTATGTCTAGTGCTTGAAAATTTGTTTCAGCCATGAGTTTAGCCAGTCCTTGTCCTTTGATTAGCCTGGTGGACTTGATTTCCATATCGTATTCCAAGATGACAACAATCCACATACCTCTTTTACCATTAGGATTTTGTGTAAGTATGTCTTTAACCACTGTATGAGGCACAAATGCAATGATGTGTGAATCCAAAATGTAGACTCTGAAATCCTTTAATGCTTTGATTGAGGAAAAATCTTGTTTTTCCATGATATTATATTTCAGAGGTGCATCTCTCAATGCTTGGCTGAAGAAATCTATGGGCTTCTCTTGTCCCATTATGTTCTTTTGTAGTAAGACAATAGCAACTGTGTGTTCTGATGCAAAGGAGAAAATGAAGAAATCTTTGGTGAAGTCAGGGCTGTTCAGAACTGGTGTTTGTGTAAGTGCCTGATTCACTAATTCAAAAGATTTATTTGCTTCTGTGGGCCATTTGACTCCTAACTCTATTTTCAGCATGTTAGTGATGTTTCTCAGGAGTTCTGCAAGGTTTGGTATGAACCTTCTTAAGAAATTTATCTTTCCAATGAAAGATTGCAGCTCTTTAAGGTTTCTTGGGTGGCTGGTTTGCAATATTCCCTCACTCCTCTTTGGGTCAATATTGACCCCTTCTTCAGATATGATGTGGCCTAGAAGTTTTCCTTCTTAAAGGCCAAACAGAGTTTTCTTTGGATTTAAAGTTAGGCCATACTTTCTGCACTTTTCAAAGACTTTTCTTAAGTGAGCTAGGTGTTCTTAAACAATTTTTGAATAGACTGTTATGTCATCAAGATACATCACAATGAAGTAACCTATTTCTTCACAAAAATAAATATCCATGGCTCTTTGGAAAGTGGCTCCAGCATTCATTAACCCAAAAGTAATTTTAGCATACATGAAGGTGCCCCAAGGTGTAGTGAAATTTGTCTTGTGTTGATCATATGGATGTACCAACACCTGATTGTACCCTAAAAATCCATCCAGTAGAGATATCCTTTTGGAGCCTACTACCCTTTGCAGTATATGATCCATTTTTGGTGAAGGGTAGTTGTCTTTCAAGGATGCTTTGTTTAAATTTTCGAAGTCTATGCAGCGCCTAATTTCTCTTGTCTTTTCCCTCACTGATACAAGATTTGAGCCCCATTCTGAGTACCTTAGTGGGACTATTATTCCAGCATCATACATTTTCTTTATTTATTTTTCAACCAGTGGCATTTGAACAGGGTTTATTCTGCGCAGTTTCTGTTTAAAGGGTTTCTAGTTTCCTTTGAGAGGAATCTTGTGCTAAATGATATCAGTATCATATGACTTCAAGTCTTCATAGCTCCAAGCAAACACATCACTAAAATCTTTGAACAGCTCAATATATTTCTGTTTTATAGGAGTTGGCAGTGTTTTGTACAGTTTTACCATTTTCAGTTCTTTTTCATTCCCTATATTGCATTCTTCTACATTGGCTTCAGTCGGTTCCATATTTGGCTTTCTAGCAACATCATTAAAATAAAAAAGTTCTTCTAGAGGAACCAACCCTCTTGGTAAGGCATTATCTCTGAACTACAACACTTCAAAGTCTTCTTTTTCTGACTTTTCCCACATCTCTATCTCTTGTGAGTCATATTTTTCTAACAGATTTATATCAGCATCATCAGGGGGCTCCTTTTTGTATGTTTGTTCCTCAGCAGAGCAGTTTTCTTCACGATCCGAGTCTGAATTTGGCATTTCAAACTCATTTATGGACTGTAAGAAATCTTCAATCTGTTTTTCTCCTTCAAAAACTTGCCAATATTTTATATTATCAGGGATTGTTGGTTTGTATTTGACTAGTACTGTGTATTGTTTGTTATGATAAGGTTTTTGACAAGTATTGGCTGCAAAGGCTAGATAGTTGGCAAAGGATATTTTGATTTCTTGGGAAAAAGGCAAGATCATATTCTTTGAATGTTTTTAGGGCGCTGAGGGCGTCATTCCTATATGCTCTTAATCTAGGATGTTTAGTTGAATATCCTCCATTAATCTTCCTAATGACTAGCTCGAAATCCCCATGGATGGAGATCCTTTTGGCTCCTAGTTTCTTGAGTAGTTGTAGCCCTAAAATAAGTGCCTCATATTCTGCTATGTTATTTGTACATTGAAAATTTAGTTTGTATGTATGACCCTTTGCGTGGTTACTCTCAGTGTTATGTACCCAAACACCTGCTCCTGATCCATTTTTACCACAAGAACCATCAAAACTCATGCTCCATAGAGGTTCAGTCTCAGGTTTGCCATTATGTTCAACATTATGTTGTTCATTTTCTATTTGGTCTGACTGTTCTTCTTCTTCCTCTTCTTTTTCCACAGATTTTTCAATTATTGCCACTTATTCATTAATGTTTTCATCATTATAGAGGATAAATGAATCAAGGTCTGTGTGGACAGAATATAGAGGGGATTTATTAGGTTGTTCTTGACTGTTGACCATGTATTTCATATGATTTTCCCTATATATTCTTCTTGGTTGACTAAAGATAGGTATAGTAGCATAGGTCATGTCCATTTGGAGGGTACCTTGAAGTTTAGCTCCCCATGAGCGTGAAAGGAGCATGCCATATTTAGGGGGAATTTCAGCCACTACAATATCCATTACTAGGCTCTTGGATGGTATTTGTGCTAGATTAACACAGAGATCTTTGACTAGGCCTAAACATTTAACTCTATTGGATTCAAAGGAGTACAAGTATTTATATGGTCTAGTTATCTCAAGGCCTATTCTTTCCATAACTACCTTTGGCATGATGTTATGTGAAGCTCCTGAATCTACATGGCATTGTGGAGGATCTTATCATGGGTGTTAAAACTAACATAAGATGGAGGTACACCTCCCTCTTGAAATTTACGTTCTACTTCAGGTTCAAACAGAAGTTCAGGTTTGTCATCATTTAAATTTACAGAATTGGCATTTTCTCCTATATTTAAAGCTTTCAAAACTTGGGATCTATATACATCTTGGCCAACTAATTTAGTAAGAGGAATGGAAATTTTTATCTTGGCAATCTCATTCTCTATACTGAAAGGTGTCTGTGTTTTTTGCAGATTTAGATCAGTTTTATCAGACACTGTTTTGACAGAAATTTCAACTTGTTGATTTTCATTGGGAGTCTCAGTTAAACTAGTTTTGTTAGGGCTACTAGTTGATGTACTAGTGCTGCTTTCTAGACATTTTTTGTTTTTATTTTTATCAGAACTTTTAACCATTGTGTTTGAAGTTCCTCCTGTCTTTTTAGGATCATTTTCACGGGTCTTCCTAGCATAAATTTCTGATTTCTTTCTCTTGGGAGTATCTTGGGTTTTGTTTCTTATGAGTTCATACTTTATATGTACTTCCATGATGGCATTTTCGAAGCCTTGTTTAAAGTCTTCAGATTCTAGGCTTTCTTCTTCAAACTGAATTGGGGAAAACATGCCTTGCTCTTCCTTAGTGAGGAAAACAGTATCCTCATTATTAACTCCCATTAGATTGATTTGAATTTTTTCTGGTTCTTCAATCACCCCATTATCATCATCAGCATAATTTTCTTGGAAAGGAGGTTTGATTTGCTGGTCAGGTCCTCTCTGTCTTATTTGGGGGGGATTTCACCTAAACTTTTGATTTTGGTTCTGGTTTCTATTTTGAGGAGATGTTTGGTTTTCTATAGGGAAATATCTCTCATTTATGTTTATTCTTTCCTTCATCCTCTCCATGGTTCTAACCAGGTTATCAATTTTAGTATCAGAAGATGAGGGTACATCCTCTTCCCTATATGTGGCCCTATTTTCATTTTTCATTCTTTCCCTTTTGGAAATCAGATTTGCCTCTACACTTACTGCACCCCTTTGCATGTCTTCTAATGTAAGAGGGTCTCTTTCTCTTATTTGATAAGCCATCTCCATGTCAAAGCCATATAGAAATTTCATTAAGGCCAGACCTTGTGTAGGTTTCATGTGAGTAGGGAGGGAATTATACACACTATTGAACCTAGTGCAGTAATCTTAGACACCCTCTCCAACGTTTCTTTTGATGTTTTCATATTCTAATAAGATTTGGAGAGGGTTTTTCTTGACTTCCCATTTATTTAGGAATAGCTGATGAAAAGCAGGGAGGTCATGTATACTATTAGGGGTTAGACCTTTGAACAGTTTTCTTTCTTCTCCCCCTAAGCTTTGAGCAAACATTCTCATCTTGATATTTTCATCATCTATCTCTTGTTGATCACAACAGTGCCCCATTCTATCCACCTGTTGTTGAGCAGTTGTGGAACCACTTTCAATAAATAAGGGGATCTTGGACTGATAATCCTGTGGTAGAGGCAATAAAGGTAATGGTAGGACTAATGGGGCATTACCGGGTTGCCATGGCTGGTGGTTGAAACGAGAGGAGGGTTAACAAGTGGAGGGTTGACGAAATGGGGTGGAGGAGTTAAATGGAGGAAGGTGAACAGTGTATGAATGGGGGTTGAAATTAGTACGACAAAATTTTGCTATAAGATGGATGGGTCTAAAATTATGCGGGTTATCCAACTGCGGATCTAGTCGTGGACAAGATTTTTTCCGGGGGGTGGGCAGGTAGGATACCTTGCAAGTCTTTAAGGTTTTCACGTAAGGAACTTGCTTTGCGAATAGGTACGCTAACGGTTGGATTTTTAGATCTAGGAGATTTCCTTAGGATGTGCTCTGGTTATAGCTATTACGGGGAGGGTTTGGGTCGGGATGAGATATGGTATAGATTCTTCTAAAAGCCGGGACTTGGACCCAAGGTTCGGGGAGAGGTTTGAAAGTTTTTATAATAGTTTGAAAAACAAACGATCTGTGAAAGAAATACTTTATCTAAAGTAATTTGGTAGGGTTCCTATTTGAGTTTAGATGATATAGTTTCTCAATAATTTCTAGTGAAGTACGCGAAATTAGGTGGAGTCGGTAGGCCCTGCGAAAACTGGTGGAGTCACCGAGGTGGATGATTTTAACTATCTTGAGGCTAGTTTTTGTCCACCATCAACAACTAGATACACCGATCTTGGCTAACACTTGAGTCATCTAAATTTGAAGGTGGGGTTTTCTAAGTTCTTGAGGAAATATTAAAAAATTTGTTCAATAACCTCGGGTTCCCCGGTATGGTTGCCACTATGTTGGCTCTGTATTTCAATATTAGCAAAAACAGTTGAAATCTCATCAAACCACTTTTGAGTCCAAGGACCTAGCCTTCCTGGGCTCGAAGGGCTCTCTCTATGTTTATGATTCTTACGGTTATCTTTATGCTTATGTTTTTTGATTTTAAGAAGCTCGTTGTGAAGTTTTGGGGTTGTTTGTTTTGTTTTGATTAATTGTTGGTTGAATTTTTTCGGTTGAATAGATAGAATGTGAGAAGAATTAATCTATTGGCCCTATAGGTCACTTAAAGGTTTTTAATGTACATAAAATTTGCAAGTTTTCATAGGGCAAGCTAACTATATCGGATGGATCTTTTTATTTTAGATGAAATATGAAATGACAACAAAGTACAATGAATTTAGTAAATATAAAAAATTAAAGAATCTTTAACTATACTTCAATAGTATTTGAGATAAGCTACATTTTTAGAGGAACTAAGAGCAAGACACCCACAATTCCTTAATTAAACTTTACTAATAAAATCTTAAGACAACAATCTAGTAATACTAAAGACGGAGGACACCTCTTTGAATTCTTTATTTACTACCTTTAGACAAAGAAAACATTCAAGATAACGATTCGGTAAAACTAAGAGAAGCGAGGACACCCATGACTTCTTTAAGTAAACTTCAAGGAAGGCCTTTTAAGATAACAATTTAAGAAGAACCAAGGCGAGGCACCACTAGATTCTTTGGCTAGACTCTACTAAGTAAACCTCAAGGGAACAAGCTAAGTGGAACTAAAGAGTAGGACACCTAAATTCTTTAATCGGACCTTGCGAGAAGAAAACATTAGGATAAAAAAAATGAGAGAGAGTTAAAGGTTCCAAAACAACATATCTCAAGGCGAAAATTTCTGTTCTGATATCGAGAGAAATTGATGCATAACATGGTAAACAAAGGAGAAACAATGACAAAGAGGGATAACATCACCATTAACATGGCTCAAGAATCTGTGAACGTGCTTGTATTGCGATGTCCAAAACGGTTACAATGCTCCGGTGCAATGATCTTTGCAACTCGAGTACGATCTAAATCCATCCTAGCAATGAACTCAACAACCAACCAACCAGCAATAATAATGAACAATACATGTAGTATTTATTTGCGAGATGAGGAGGTGATCCTGATACGAAGACTTGAGGAGGCACTTATTACGAGTAAATGTAATCTTGACCTTTGAGACCATGCTGGCCCAAGGCAAAATATCAGAGCTAACTCGTTGTAATAATAACTCTCAAGTCATGGCGAGCTAACTTTAAGATATTTTTGACTATTTGGCTTTAACTTTAACTTTACAATAACTTCTAAGTTGCTAAAAATACCTACGTGAAAACATTTACGAGGTAGGTTGCCTTTAGAAAAATTAGGATGTAGGTGGCCAAATGAGGTTTGGAAGAAGTAAAGGTTGTTTGGCCTTGTCATTCGGATCATCTTCTTCATTGTTTTGCTTTTGATTTGTCCTTAATATTTAATTTGTCTCTTAACTTGGATTTGTCTTTTCCTTAATCATTTCTTGCCTTTTAAGTCACTTCGAAATCTCTTCTTTAACCTTTCTTATATGCTTTGTCTTCCTCTGTCTTTTCATCTTTACCCTTTTGGTGATCTTTTATTCTTTTAACCTTTGTTTAATCCTTTGAATATTTCATTTTTGATATTTCTTTGATTTCCCTCCCTCTCTTTCTCGACTATGTTTTATTTGTCTTTATCTGCGCGACCTTTGGCAAAACTCCTTTAACCCTTTACCCGGTCCTTTGATGAAACCTTGATGTCTTTGGAGCGATTGAATGATCATCGATGGTCATGATCCATTCTTGATTGATTAATCTTGTGCTCTAATAATTTAATGAACGGAGCTCTTGGATCATCACCCGGAGAGAACTTAGTTTGAATAATTTTTGGAATTTAGAACCACTTGATATGATTGTTCCCTTCTGGTTCTTTGATCACTGCAAAATAAAAAACAATTTATTAATAAAAATGAGATCTGTGAGATGGGGAGAAATGGTGGCTTGTAGGGTCTTGGTCTGTGGATAGATTCGGGATATGGTGGTTCTTCATTTATGCGTTGGGGCGGGGCCTTTCGGGTTTTCCAAGACGTTGCGGGGGTTAACATGGTGGTTTGGGGTTCATCGCGGGAGACACGGGGGCTTATCGCGCGGGTTATGACTTTGAAACATTCCAAATGGGTTGATGGTTTTGGGTTTATGGCGCGGGGAGCGATTTTGGTGGTTTTCGCACGGGGCGTGGCGGTGATTTGTGTCATGGGGATGCGATAACATGGAGGCGGTGACGCATGGCAGAATGGATGGGGAATGAATGTTTAGCCCATTTCACAAGGTCCCGGGGTGTTTAAACGATGGGCTTTTGGGTGCACGATATGAGGTTAAGGCCGTCGGATCAAAGGGTGGAGATCGAGACATTCGGGGGATGAGCGGATCGCGGGTAGGTTTAGAGGGTGGGCGAGGATTTTTAAATGTGATGGCGAGTTTAATAATGTGAGACACGGAGATATATTTAAGAGGGCGCTTAACTATGAAGGCGGAGACGACCATATGAGAGTGGAGGGTTTAGAATAAGGCAAGGCCCGGGTAAGTATTAAAGCGGGAAATCGAGCTTGTAACGAGGGTTTAAACATAAAGAAGGGGTCGGAGTAAAATAAGAGTGGGACTTGAGAGTTTAAAATTTATTTCAAAACCATATAAAAAACCCTTTTATATTGTTTTGAAGAAAAGAGTGGAATGAGTGAAAAGGAGGTTTATATGGGGTTTGCAACGGTGGGAGTGGGGTTTTAGGTAGGGGAAGGGGTAACGTGAGGGATTTTGGTCAAAACATGGAAGTTCGAGTAATAGAGTAATCGAGAATGGGTAAAGTGAGAAATAGGTTAAATGAAGATAATGAAGGAAGTGAGATTTACGAAAATAAAATGATAATCAAGGAATGTTATTTTCAACGGAATGTATAAAATCCATAATCATTTAGTCATCTTGTAGAATACAAGAGACTAACAATACTATTGTAAGTGTTAATTCTAAGTATATATATCTCTTTACATAAGAATAGCATTGTGAAAAGCTATGGGTTGTCAAAGCTCGAACCACAAAAGCTGCGAAGGGTAAATTGGCCAACACACACTAATTATTAATTGGTGTTAATTAATTATTATTATTATTATTATTTTTAATGTAATTTGACCTAGTCAAAATGTTTACATAACGGAGTAAGACACTACATTACAACATCTCTTCCATACTAGGCTAGAGAGCACCTCTCTACCCAATAAACATATAACCGGTCTAGATCCATCTTAAATACGGAATCTACGATTATAAGCAGTCTAGATCCATCTTAACTTTGAATCTACCAATTGTCGAGAGAGATCGAATTTTTTCACTCACAAAAGAAGCTTGTGCTTCAAGATAATTCATTCCTCTCAAAACACAGTAATCCAGAGTTAAGATGGATTTGGATGGTTATATATATATAACTTCTTACATAGAATATCATTGACAAAACCATGCATTGTGAAAATTGGAACTTGGTAATGATAGTAAATTGACTCTTTATAATTTATTTTAACTTATGGTTATTTTTACTTTTTAGTTGTTTTTGTTTACATGACGGGATATGACATTGCAACATTTGAGAGAGCGTCTCTCCACATAAAACTTAATAAATTTAATTAATAAACATATATATGTGAATGAGTTATAAATTAAGATCGAAATGTATAAATTAAAATAATCATTCACATTTATAACCACTTTTATTTCATAACTTCATATTTAAATTTAATTAATAGACATCTAAGAGTTCAAAATTTACAATACATTCATATTAAAAATATATATTAATATACTTATAAAACATATTAAATTTATAATTATCACATTGTAAAAAACGATAAGCTGATTCTCTTCACTCGAGATCTGCAAGGGCCAAGAGGATCGATCCTTTTCACTCAAGGTTACATTTTAGAATTTGATCAGCTCTAGGTAGCAGTGATTCGGAGATAAGATGGATCTAGGTTGGTTTAATTCTCCCTTTAAATAGGCTATATTCAACATGGACAGCAGTTCTCTTCATGGTTGTATTTAATTTAATTGTTTTTAATTTATTTATTTTCATGTAATTTGACTTAGTCGAGATGTTAAATATTTATTACAACCATCTACCATACTAAACTAGAAGCGTACCTTAAAGTTTCTATATATAGAGATAAAATTTATATAAATATAAATAATATTATTAAAAAATAGCTTGATCCATCTTAACAAGTATTAGGAAGCGATTAAATCTCTAGGTGTGAACTTTTTCAAGTTTTGCATTGAAATGAGGTTTGCATTTTGAAAAGATTTGATCCTTCACTCCTGTCTCATCCATAACTAAGATGAATTAGTTTTATTGAAGAATAACTAAAGACTGACTACATAGGATATTGACTTTTTAAAACACTACCTAAATTGAAATCATCTATTATTTCTAGAGTAATAAAGAGGTTGCATCTCAAGACTAATCCTTAACGCTTGGTAGATCCAAGTGAAAGATGAATATAGGCCAGTTAAAAAACAAAATATCTTATTTATTCCTAGAAACAGTCGTAAATACAAAACCTAAAAGTTACAAGCTAAATAAATTATTTCAAGTAATGTGAATAATAATAATAAATTCATATTTATGAATAATAATTAATAATTATCTCATTATAAATTATTTTAATATACAATATGAATCCATCATAGGATCAATAGTATAGGCGAGAAGGTCTAAATTCTTCTGAAACAATCTTCTTTAGAGTGCAAAATACAATGTATTTTTATTACTAAATTATATTTTTGAATATTTATATGAATATCTAGAAAGATGCTTAAAAATAAACATAAGGCAACTGTATTTAACTTATAAATCTTATTTCCTGATATATACACAATGTTTTTAAAACAAAATATAATATATGCATAGTTGACATTAAAATATTTTACAAATCAAAATGGATTATTATTATTAATATATTTAAATATACCGTATTAATTTTTTATTAATCTAACTACATATTGAATATTTTATTATACATAGCATTAAACTATTTTTTTGTAAAAATTTTCCTCAAAATCACATTATCATAAAAAAAGACCTTAACCGTTTTGAACTATAACGTATACTTCATCTATTCAGAATATTGATTACTCATCAAATCAATGAATATATATATTGCAAAAATGCAATGATCATAAGAAATAATTAATGCATGTGAACATTAAGAAAATAAATGATAATTAAATAAATTTAAGTCAAATGAAAAATAATAATCTGTAGTATAGTAGTTTCTTAAGTTACTATTTTTCATTTGAGTTAAATTCTTATATTTTAATCATTTTATTTTCTAAATGTTCACATGCATTAATTATTTTTAATTTGATTTTATCATTACTATTTTATTTATCATTTATCTTATTATGATTACTATTTTTCATTTGACTTAAATTCTTATATTTAATATCATTTTATTTTCTTAATGTTCACATGCATTAATTATTTGTTATGGCCAGATTTGCATTTTGCATTATATTGATTGATTTGATCAGCCACATTCAACATTTCCCTCATGATGAACTGGGTAGTTGGAAAGTATTGAGGCCCTTTTTATGATAATTTGATTTTTCAAAGGCGTTGGGCCCTTTTTATGAATGTTATATAAAATAAAATATTCCATATGGGTTATCAATAAAATATTTCAATACTAAGTATACTTAAAATATATTAATAATAACAAACCCTTAAAATATAATAATAATAACAAATCATTTTAATTTGTAAAATATTTTAATGTCCAACTATGCATATATTATATATATATATTTTAAAATTTGTGTATATATCATGAAAAATAAGTTTTTATGGTTAAATTGTTTGTAATTAGATTAATATTTCTGAGTTTGGTCATCTATATATTCATAAACATTCAAAAATATAATTTAAACAATGGCATTACACATTGCTGGTGCCTCGAAAGTTTGCACGTGAAGAAATTTGATCCCCTCAAGTTTTCGAGGTTAGTCCGTTTGCTTAAGATGGATCTATATTTGGTATAATTTAAATGTTAAATATAATGTATAATTTAAGATGATTACCATAGAAAGATGCTTGTTCACCTTTGCAATAGTGGGAACTACAAAAGCTGGACAAAAATCCTCTTAAAAGTTTAGGGGGCATTGCTCTAGCCATAAAATCTAGTAGCACGGTAGGCTCCCTTAGTAAGAAGCTTATTGAGAGTAACCCTCTCACTCCTAGAATGTATGGTCTTCCAAGATCCATAAGGAAGGATCCCCCTTTCCCCCGTATCGATACCATTGGGGTCCAACACCTTCTCACTGGTACTGCTCCAATAGCTTAAACCTCTTGTTGGCTGAGAGCAGGCTCCTATGTCAAAGACTCATCCTCCTTTATTAGTGAGTTGAAAGGCTTTCAATTGGATCCTCATGACAAGATTGTGAGTTTTGATGTGGTTTCATTATACACTCGTATTCCCATTCGTAAGAGTTTATGGATGTCATCGGTCGAATACATAGGTCTGATACTTCCCATACGGATTTGAGATTTGTCTCACCTCGATCTTCTTTAGTTTTGAAGGTGAATTCTATGAGCAAATTTGTGGTGTGGCCATGGGTTCCCCCTTTCCCCAATTGTGGCTAATCTTTTCATGGAGGACTTTGAATCTAAGGCCCTTTCCTTAGCCATCTTTCAACTTGAGCTTTGGAAAATGTTCGTAGATGACACTTGTGTTGTATGGCCTCATGGCAAGGAGAATTTGGAAAATTCCTTGAGTCATCTAAATAACCAATCGAACTCCATAAAGTTCACTATGGAATGTGAAGTTGATGGTAGCTTGCCTTTTCTCGACGTTCTTATTTACGGGAAATGATGATGGTTCCTTTTCTCATCGGGTCTTTAGAAATAAAAACGCACAACGAGCAATATCTTCATGCTAGTTCTCATCATTTCCGGAAGACTCAAAAGCTAGGAGTTCTCAACACTTTAGCGACCGGAGCATTAGAGTGCGGATGATCAACATCTCGAAGAGAGAAAAATCCCACCTCACCGAGCGTTTTCAATAAGAACGGCTATAGCAAGTTTTGATGGCCTTAGAGCGTTTCAAAAAGTGGAAAAAGGTCCTAGGAATAAAAAAGATTCTAGTGAGTGGTTATACGGGGTTCGCCTCCCATTTTATTCGAGGACCCGCTGATAAGATTGCTGTGATCCTCAAGAAACATAATGTTTCTTCCACTTTCAAGCCCTCCATACTATTTAGAGCTCTCTAAAATCGATTCAAGATACGTGGCCTAGGAAGGTAAACTTTGTTTAGCTTATTCCTTGCTCTCATGGGGCTCCGTACATTGGAGAAACTAGTTGTTCCATTAATCGGAGGATTCATGAGCACGTGGCGAGACCTTAAACATGGTAGGTCACGCTCCTGCAGCAGCAAGCGAGAACAAGTAAGAAAAAGACGAAGCATCACATTTGCATCAAAGAAGCTAAGGTAATTGCTAAGATTGACCATTTTCATAGCAAGTTGAGAAGTGTTAGAAATTGAGAAAATGCATGTTAACTTTGAATAGAGATGATGGTAAAGTGTTAGTAGATGTTGGATTTCGGCCCTTCATCCTTAGTGATTGTTTTGCCTTAACATTGCCTTTTTAAAAAAAAAATTTCATGGTATTTTTACCCTATTTATTTTATTTATTTATTTTTAAATTATTTTTATTTTTTAAACGCTCCTTCAACCTTTGTTAAAAAATAAAATAAAACAATTAATATTAAAGTAATAATAAAGATATAATTATAATAATTAAATAAATAAATATTGAATGTAATATATATATATATATATATATATATATATATATATATATATAAAATAAAAATACATTATAATTACTAAATAATCAAATTTAATTGAATATAATAAATTATTTCATTTTCTCTCTTTCAATCAAACCCCTCTTGTGTGTTTTTAAATGGATCGAGAGAATCCATATTCAATTAATGAAGATAATTATTATTAATTATTATTCATTAATATCAATTTATTTCTATATGTTTAAAGAAGATGAGCTCTTACTTAACGACCTAGATCCATAATTTGTTTTCTATGTATATGAAGTTGATATCATTGTAACTAGTTAACATAGATTTTGGAATAGTTTATTTAAATACGAGTGTTGAAATATTTTTGAAAAGTATAAGGTTTAAACATGTTACTCATACATTTTTTACTTCCTAATTACTTTATATGAAATTACTTTACATGCATAGCATATTCATTTCTTTTATTTTATTATGGTAGACATTATTTTTATTTAGAGTTTATTTATTTTTATTCTAGAAGGACACTTGTCAACTCTAAGTTGAGCACAAACATACTACATCACTTACTCTAGGTTGTAGAATGAGCCTCCCTTACACTAGGTTTGTAGAATGAGCCTCCCTTACACTAGATTGTGGATAGAGCCTCTCGACTCAAATATACACCCTCTCTCTATACACACACACACACTTCGTGATTGACTTATGTTTAAAAAAAATCATTATGCATACACCTTCGTATTTCTAAAATCATTAAAAAATAGCAATAATATTTTAATTTTAAAAACAAATAACACATCAAATTAAAAGGGGATTAGCACAACAAGGTTGTCTAACTATTAGGATTTTTGGAGATTTTGGATTGGAATTTGGTGAATTTTTTTTCCTTATTTCTAAATTGAGTTTTTGATTGCATATATAAATTCAACACTCTCAAAAATCTAGGGAACATTGAGATTGTGAAGAGTTCACAACTCAAACTTGTTATTGCTATAAATCTCTACCAAATTATAGATATTTTTTACCAAAAAAGATGCTAGAAACTTACAAAAATTTATGAGATAACCTAAAAATTAAGTTAATCAATAATAATGATATTAAATAAAATCTTAAATAGTAAATAATTATGCGTTAATAATAATTATAATAATTTAAATAAAAGTAAATGCGTTTTTAAACTCATGTAATAATAATTATAATAATTTAAATAAACGTAAATATGTTTTAACTCATGTAAATCTAATGGGGCTAAAATCGTTATTAAAATATTTGGGTAGTTATGTTCGGATTATTTTTAAGTTAATCAATATGATTAGTGATATTAAATAAAATCTTAAATAATAAGTAATTATGTGAATTAATAATAATTATAATAATTTTTAGTGATTTAAAAAAATATTTCATCAAGTATATTAGTAATTACTATAAAATTATTTAGATTTATTTGCTCATGTTTTATCATTTTGAAGAATTGAAAATTGACAAAATATAGGTTAGCAGGTCAAAAATAAACCTTTGAGATAAACCTAACAAACCAAAAGCTAATAAAGTTCAAAGTGTTTCATGAAGCACCATGAAAGGTGCATAGACAAAGCTTTAGAGTGCATATAAACAATTCTAAAAAAACTAGTCAAACATAGCCTAACATGACCATCTATACAAAGGGACTACACATCCAAAATCATTATAAAATTAAGGAGATGTAAAGACATCCACCTCAATGGGGTGGGTTGCCCTTATCTACCACCTCTTTGGCTTTGGAGCAATAGCTAGCTAACCTTCAATGCACTTGAGGTGAGCCCCTGCATGTCTTATTGATGGAGCGCCACCTTATCTAACATCAACAAGACCTCTTCTTTAGCCTCATTCCTCTCCATGATAACCCTTCCCATCAACATTTTCATCCTCCAAAGAGGTCCATTATGAAAAAATATTGGTTTTTCCTACCACAGGTATGTCTAGAATCAAGCACCCACATAGTGATATTCATTATAACTTTAGAATAAAAAAAGAAAACCATCTCCATGGTGTCATCGACCAAATTCTTTAAGTTCCTCTAAACTTTTATAAGAAGTTTCTCTTTGAATAAGCATGTAGATGTCTCCACTCTAGCACAAACCTGACCACCACACATCTCCTCATAATTGTTGCTACCACGGTGTACCCTCACACACGATTAAACCATCAATTCGACCCCAAGTGAACAAATCAATGAACCAAACTAAACTTTGTGGCATGGACCTCTAAACAATATGAGGATCATAGCTCATAAGAACCGCAATTAATGCACGCAATGGAGATATAAATTCTAACGTTACCTCATGGAAAATGAGAACAATGGAGGCCAGCAGAGCAACAACGATTATGGAGGAAACAACCAATTTGTGTGCAATGAATACTCCCAAACGGCATACCCCAAATCCATTGCTTGCAATATTTTCCACTGCGTGAACTACATAATTCCCTTACAGCCTAAAATCATGGCGTGTACTCTCCACTAGATCTAGTATTAAAACCTCGATTGCGCCCATATTTGTGCAGTGATGTCAGGGCAGGCGACACATCACCCTCGCCTATTACGTGGGGTTACAACTTTCTTATAGCCTTCCATCTCACCGGATTCCGGTGAATTTTAAGTGACTTATTATTAAAGACTATCTTGATCATTTTTCTTGCATTGTAAACTTTCAAGTAATACTTTTAATAACAAGGTATGAAGTTACACATAATTTGTAAGTTAAGAAAAAGATAATTTAAGGATATGGATTGTTAATTCATTTTAACTTCAAATTTATCATGTATTAAGAGAGACTAAATTTTTAGATACAAATCTTTTAAAAATACAAATCTTGATATTGAACTATTTTACTTAAAGTGGACATTGAAATATTTTATTTATTTTTCAAAAGGAAAAACTCTGTATTTTATTCATCGTGAAACAAGGAACAAAATTACATTCCATATAATAACTAAAAAGAATCTTGGAATATAAGCCTCTCAACTTATGAGCTGAAAAAAAAAATGAAAAAAAGATACGCAAAAACTGAAATTAAGTATGATAATAACGTGCCACGAGAATTAAGTGTGATGGCAACCCGGTACTTCTTTTCTTTCCTTTTTATTGCACTTTCTTCCATCCAGCAAATTCAAACACGAGCTCTCAAAAACATGAGTCCTCTTTGTACCCCATCCCATTTACGTAAGAGCTTCGTTTTCGTGTTGTTTTGATGCTTGGGTCTCATGTGGTTCATGTCATTATGCATGTGGGATATGGTATTTTGGACCTATCTTGTCACTATTGCTTAGTTTGGTTGGTTCTCTGTGGTTTCTTCTTCTTTTATTTTGAGAGGTTAAGTTAGAGAGGTTTCCATCTTTTTGGTTTATGGACTAGCCTCTTTTTCTTTTTTTGGAATCTTTTTTTAGCATGTGGGAATGTGTTACGTAAGTGCCTTTGATTGGAAGTATAATGAACATATAAATGTCATGTTCTCATAATCTAATACTTGGGTCCATTGAAAGTTTTTACCTTTGAGTTGAATGTGGCTAGATTGACTACTTGCTAAGGCCTATCTATACCTTGATTTTTTTGGCATAGGTAAATAAGCCTTTCTTTGTTCTTTTAAGGTCGGTGTTTTTTTGAATTTTCCAGAGTGTTACCCAATTTCCTTTAGGACCTTGTGGTGCTAAGAAGGGAGGGATATTCGATAGCTCACCCAAATCTACATTGTTGTGACCATCATATTTGTGGCATCAAAAATATGGGAACCATGGGGTGATGAGGAAACAGCTCTTCCCCAAAACCAAGGCCTATCGTTCAAGACATCCTTGAGATCTTTCGGTATATCAAATTGAACAATAAAAAACATTTGTAACATAAATAGATGTCATGAAAAACCATTGATGGAAAACTTCAAATCTAGATCAAAAACCACTGAACCTGCATATTACACTCCACCTTGGATTGAAGATTAAAAAAAATGAGTTTACTTATGGAAGATTAACCTCCATGATTGTGCTGGTTCCATTTGTTCTATAATGAAGGGTCCTCGAATGTATTGAAGCTGATATGCTATGTTGAAAGCCTTCCCTTGCATTACATCCTTAAAAGAAACCACAACGGGGATTTGGAACTCAGAGCTCCTCCACATAGCCCGAGGGTCAAAATAATGGTGGAGTTCCCACTCAGATGCAGTAGTCATTCATTTGGCAAGGATCCTGAAACCTATTATTTTCGAAAAACAGACATTGAGCATTTGCAGAGATGCCCAACCTGTTCTCGTTGCATTATTTCTTTCTATCAAGTTTGAGAAGGAGAATGATATTCAGACGCAAACCCGGTTGGAAGTATACTTGCCACAAGGTCCCCGAGCTTGCCAGACCCTGCCGGTAAATCAATTTTTGGAGCTCATGCTTAATGATCTATGTTCCATGCCGCATTCACGCCTCAGACGAAGTCATTGAAAGATATCGCGGGTCTGTGCCTTGGCGTTCGTAGGCATATAGGTTCTGTAGGGATCGAATGATCCTGTTCAAGCAGATCCACCGTCCGTCATCCATCGTCGTGGTGTAAGATGGGCTCTTCTTCCTCATTCCTTTTCCACCTCCACTGTATGGCACGAATCCCTCATGTCCAGCGACGTCGTCTGTCGAAAATTTGCTGAAGGAAGCCCTAAGGCACTGCATGGCCTCTCCATTTTTCCTCAGCTTTAATAACTCTATACTGAAACTTTTTATTTATGATAAACATGAATAATTTTTATTATGAATGTGTTTTTTTAAATGTCACACGGAAATTTTATGTTAAGCACTAAGAAATTTCACTCAAAGATAATGGATAGTAAAAATACTCTCTATGATTATATAACAGAGTTGTCGACTTTTTAGTGTTTAAGGAAATTTTCATATGTGTTATTTAAGAATTAGTTTTTGATTATGTATATAGAGATTCAACATCTTTCTTGAAAAATTTTGGGCCTTCAATTGTGCAGAAGTTTACCATCAAGTTGTGATGCACTTCTATTGTGTAGAGATTATCATTAAGCTTGTGATTTCAATAAATTCCTATCAGATTTAAAAAAATTAGAGTGGAAAAATCCACAGAAAACTTCCAAAAAGTTTCACTAAAAATTACACTTATAAAATATCATATATAAATTAAATAGATTAGCTTATAAATATTTTTTTTTACTTTGTTCACAAAGTAGAGTAAAATCCTCTCTTTCTATGTTTCTACAACTCCAGTGATATGATTAAGACCTTTTTTTTAATTGTTGCGCTACGGATGTGTAAACTAATGTTATGGTCCAAATACGACTGAATTGGGATCAACAGATGATAATCCAGACTGTAATGGGGCACAGTGGTTATAGCATGACTTTTGTTACGTGAACTCTGTACTTGTGTTGTACAACGAATTTATCAGCTATTCTAACAATATTCGCGTTTGGAACCAGCCCTTAAGAACATCAGCAGTGTAGGGTTCCAAGAGGGTGCTATGAAAAAAAACACATTCTTTCTTGGAAATGAACTAAGAACTCAAACAAAATGAATTGAATGGAGCTATGAGATATATTTGGGAAAAATTTGTGTACATAGCTTGGTTTTCACATGTATCTTTTTTTCATATATAATAGTATATTATTATATATTATTAAAGAGGGTTAAGTTTTTAGGTTGGTTCGGGCATCATTTTAGAATTTTTTTATGCGGACTTAAGGATGGAAACTCAAGATGGTGGGCTGACGTCAAGGGAACTACAATTATGTTTTTAATCAAGGTTAATGGATTGAGGTTTATGAATGCTTTGACATGTATATATATGTACTATAACATTGAAAGAAAAATAAAGAAAAATCAATACGATAGTCTCGGTGAGATCTAGGCGAAAATATTTGTATATATTTATACGTAGCCTTTGTTTTATTTTCTCACCATTGTATATTTTTTTATGTTTTAAGAATTCATTTAGAGATAATTTCTTTACGGGGTTAAAACCTACAAAGGTTGAGAATGAATGATATTTTAATGTCCACGAGACTAAAAATAGTCTATGGGACCACCAACTTCCTTGTTTTTTGCCTTCTACAATTCAATCCTTTTGCAGGATTGATAGCTGACCCAACCTTCTAACGGTTCCATCATGAAAAGACATTTGCCAAGGAACTGATTCTAACATACCTCTGATATTTGTCCTTGATGTCATTAGAAAGTGTCATTCCAAATACAGTGTTTTTAAGTTCCACGGCCCCAAAAGTGCAAAAAGTACATACCCTTTCTTCCCAAGCTTCTTTAGGTCTCTTCCATGATCCGTTTCACACCAAAGTTGGTTGAGTTAGTTCTTATGTTCTAAGCAACATTGGGTTATTAAATTACCCTTGCTAGGCATTGACGAACCATGTGAGAGCTAAGCTAAACTCTCATTCTATAATTATTTTTCTATATATTTTTTGAAATTATTTATTAAATATTGTCTAACCTAAGAATTTTCATACGCATGCAAGTGGTTATAGATTGCTTGAAATCAAAGTCATTCATGAATAAAGTTGGAGGTGGAGGCACACACCTACCATTAAATTATGTCGACTTTAGTTAAGACATCGGTTATTGAAGAACAAAACCTTTAAACAATGAAGATAGCTATTTTCATGCGTTGTGTGATAGTAAGGTACATGTAATAAAATGATATACCTTGAATCCTAATTATTAATGTTATGAGTATCCTCACACTTGTTGGAAAAATGTTCACCACACAAAAATGATCATTTGTAAGTGATTCATATTTGCCTTTGTAATTTGATTTAAGTTAAAAGCACTCAAACATCCAACAAACCCAAATATTCATTGATCTTCGGTCATTTATTTTATTTTATTTATTTATTTATTTATTTTCGGTTTTTATGTAATCTCATTTAGATTGATGACTTTCTATGCGAAATTTAGTCACACACATGAGAAATTGGCACAATGTTCTAATATAATACTCGAATTATAAGACAATGGCACACTCCAAGTCTTACGAAAAAAATGGTTGCCATATTATCACGAGGATTGTAGTGGATATACTCGGTAGTGTTAAATTCAGTGGTGGATATTGCTTTTTTGAGCATTGCAGATGAGATTTCGTCGATGTATCAAAAGTGATGTAGAAAATCCATGATCAAACACCCAATTCAACACGGATCTTGGATTTCATTACCTTGTTTGTTTCTAGTGCAATTTTGTTGTTGTTTTTGACGGGTCTCACCACCAGGCATTTCAATGTCTTGAAACTTGTGCGAGGGCTTAAATCACCAAGATAAAATGTCGAGGTAAGGTCATTGGGCGCCTCTACTCGGATTGCGGACACACACAAGCTGGTACAATTCATAGCTTCATTGTTGTTGGAAAAAAGTTGTTTAAGAACAGCGTCACGCTACTAGATACACATAATTTCGAATACGATAAGCTTGTTCTTGGTACTTTCTTATTATGATAATACAATATTGTTAAATAAAAAAGGGTTTGATTTATACTTTGGTAATAGCCACAATTTTTTATTTGAATTGAACATTTTCAAAGGATTGAAGAACAGAACTTGAGAAAAAGGTCTTTGGTGATTTCCAATTGAAACAACAAAAGGGCATGGTGGTTGATATAAAAACCCCAAATTGAAAGCCACGTTTTCAATGAGCAAATATGACACGAAGATCCCATCCCAACTCCCTACGACCTTTTCTTAGTGGAAACATAAGGCAAAAACAACCACGAGATTAAGACAATCGTCAAGTACATGCACAGGGATCTCAAAGTTTCGGGGGGATGAGAAGGTTGAATAAACCACCCTGCTTGTAATTGTGGTGAGGATTCTTATTTATAATTAAAGAGAGATAGTACATGCTAATTTCATATCAATTAGCGAGAGAAATTTACATAATTTACTCCTAGAATTAAGGGGCCGATCTTTGTCATGAATGTCGAGCCTTAATTTCTGTATGCCAGGCCTTTGATGAAGGCAAATTATCCTCAACACCCCCTTGGTGAGCGTTGGATTGGAATGAACGTGAAGCTTGGATCGGAAAAATTCAAAAAGGGGTCGAGGAACACTTTTTTGTGAAGATGTCGGCAACTTTGTAGATGAGAGGGCACATATTGCGTGTGAAGTTTGCCGAGCGACAACAAGTTCGCGAAGAAAATGATAGTCTAATGCAACATGCTTGGCTCGCTTGTGAGAAAGCTAGGATTGGGCTCAAAAAATGCTTCACTCTTGTTGTCGCATAAGAGAAGAGCGTTGTGGAATGAGAACACCCAAGGTCACGAAGGAGATGCGTAAGCCAAATAAAGTTCGACGGCGATGTTTGCCAAGAGCACGATATTCGAATTCACAAGCTGGAGCAGAATCGGTCGTTCTTCTTAGCACACTCCAAGAGACAGGTGTCACCAGACCAATAGAATGTGGAAGGTAGGCGAGCGGGTATGCAGGACGGCCTGCCCGGTCGGCATCGAGTAAGCAACTAGAGCACCGGGAAGTAGCGAGATGAGCGAAATGTAAGGCCAAAATGGAGGGTGCCCTTGGAAATAGCGAAGAATACGCTTAACAGTAAGTGATCTTCGGTTGGAGCATGCAAAAATTGACTAACGAGTTGACGGCATGAGCAATGTCGGGCGCGTGATGGTCGGTGTTGTAGTGCTCCAACGAGAGACTTTGTAAAGGTGGGATCGAGAAAACGGGCCATGTGGGAATAGTGTTGAGGCTGCTCATGGGAGTATGGACGGAGGTTCTTGTCAAGTAGCGAGTGCGAGTAAGAATATCCCATGCATGTTTCAAACATTTGAGAAAGAGACCATGCGATTGGCGAAGCTTCAAGGCCAAGAAAGTAGCTGAGAGGACCCAAATCTTTAGTGGCGAGCACTGAGTGAGTTTACAAATAAAGGTTTGTCGAAGAGGTGTTGTTGCCGGTAACAATAATGTCATCAACATAAAGAAGCAAATAGATAATGTCGGATTGCTTGAAAGACAAATAAAGAAGGATCGGTGCGGGCTGTGATAGGGAAACCAAGTTGAATAAGAAAATTTGAAGCGTTGGAGACGGAGCACGAGGAGCTTGCTTGAGACCATGTAGAGCTTTCTTTAACGGACATACATGATTGGGAAAGCGAGGGATCGATGTACTAGGTAATTTGTTCCATATAAACATTTTCGGTGAGAGTGCCATTGAGGAACGCATTCTTGACGTCAGTTGGACGAATAGGCCACTTGTTGGTAATAACGAGAAAGCACAACACGGATAGTAGTGGTAAGTGATAACATGACTAAAGGTGTCGGTGTAATCAAGACCGGGTACACAGGTATATCCTTTGGCAACAAGGCGACTTTGAATCGCTCAATGGATCCATCGGGAAGATATTTGGTCCGGAACACCCATTTGGAGCCCACAATGTTAGTGTTTCGAGGTCGAGGGAACCAAAATCCGAGGGTGCGATTATTTTGTGGCGTGAACTTCTTCATCCATGGCGGCAAGCCGGGCGGGATTCTTAGCGACGATTTGAATCCTTTAGGTTCGGTGGAGGCAAGAGCGAGAAGAAGTCCGGATGAGCCCAAGACACGAGGTTTGCTGGATGACGAGTTTTGAAAATACCGGCTTTAGCTCGTGTGATCATAGGGTGAGACCCTAGCGAAAATTGTTGGCGCGGGAACATGAGGAAGCGGTCAGGTGCCTCGATTGGGAGGATGGACTAGAGAAGGCGGTGATGATGAAGAGGGACACAGAAGGGAATCGTGCTTTGCAAATGTTCTTCCCTTTGGATCGTACGGATAGCACATGGGTTAAATCCGGATTGAGTAATATGCGGAGAATGTGGTGCGGGGGATGACGGAGGAGGTCGGTATGTAAAATACGAGGTTCTAGAAAGTGGGAAAATTGTAGAGAAGAAAGGGGTGAGCATGAGAGTATCGATGAAAGGGAAATGATTTTCATCAAATTGAGCGTGTCGGGTGATATAGAGCCGAGAGGTGACGGGGGTCAAGGCAACGAAACCCTTTATAAGAGGGACTATAACCCAAAAAATGCGAAGTCTTTGCGTGGGAAAATTTGTTAGGCATATAAGCACGTAAACAGGATAAACACGACAACCAAAAGGGATGGAAATTTTCATAATTTGGAGAAGAACCATATAAAAGTTCAAACGGTGACTTACCTCGAAAGCGGTGTGTGTAGATTGATGATGTAGGCTATGATGCTAAAAGCGTGTTGAAGGCGGAAAGGTGAGAGTGAAAAAGAAGGGCTAGGCCGGTCTCGGTCATGTGGCGGTGTTTGCGTTCGGCTTCGGCCATTTTGGGCGGGTGTATAGGGACGGAAAGGGCGATAGTGAATGCGAAGTTTTGTACGAAAGATGAGTTTGAAAGCTAGTGCTAGTGAATTCACCTCGCCATCACTTTGAAAAATTTTAATGCGACGAGAATATTGAGTTTCCACAAATTTTTTTGAAATTGAGTGAAAACATTATAAAAGTCGATTTGAATTTTAAAGGATAAAGCGAGTGAATCGTGAATAATCATCGATAAGAAAATAACATAATAGACAAACCCCAAATTGGATTTGACGGGAAGGGCCCCATAAGTCGCAATGAATAAGATCTAATACATGAGACGACCTATGTTCATTACGTGAATAAGGCAAGCGATGATTTTTCGCAAGTTGACGGAGTGCGCATAATGTGGGAGAGGGCGATGAAGATGTAAGATAAAGAAGTCCTTGTTTATTTAAATGCGAAATAACGAGTGATTTACATGTCAGGCAAGCATGCCATAAATCATAGGAAGCATGTAAAGATTTATTTTTAAGGAAAAGCGAGACATACGTAAAACATATAGACCGCCATCTCTCTTACGGTTGCTACATTTCCCATTTGAAGATTACGAATAGAGAAAATATTATTAGTAAAAGTAACGAGATAAGGGAAAATCGAGAGGTTAATTTACTAATTGACGGAAGATTTTTGGTGAGATGAGAAATTAGCAGAGACATCTAATAAATGAATATTTGGAGCGAGGAGAGAGGTACGATATGTGTAATGGGTAAGAACTGCAGATTTCCCACAATTACAAAATCCTTACCATTGTCTTGAGTGGGTATTTGGTCCAAGTGAGATGGGTCATTAGACATATGGGGTGAAGCTCCGGTGTCAAATTGTCGAGACATTTGCATCATTGAGAGAGCCGAGGCCCGGTGAAGGCTTCGGCAAGATGGCTTCGGTTGACTCGCTGCGGACATACCTACGATTGCAGCGATCAGCATAATGGCCATCGAGGCGGCGATTTGGCGGCGGGGAGGGCGACGTCTCGGACCGGAGGAATGGCATGGCGACCACGATTTGCCGAGTTCCTGCAAACCCACAGTTTGCGAGGTTTGGCCATGGAAGTTGCGGAAGGAGAGGCTGCCCGGCCACGGGTTGACCGTTCGGGACCATGATGGCGGTACAACGAACGCGGCGGCGGGAGGAGCGAGTGGAGCTCGGTGATTTTTGGGAAAATCTCAAAGCTCTCGACTTTGAAACTAGGTCGACAAAGGCACGGGAAGAACGTGAGCGCCATGCAACGCCGGTGGAGAAGTTGGAGAAAATGGAGTGCGCAGGGCCGCGGAGAAACCGGTGCACCGCCTTGTAGTTTTCCCATCCTTGGTGAGCCAATTGCATGAAGGTGATCGCAGAGGGGCTTTGAGCACGAGCATAGTCGACAGCAGTTGCAGTGTAGCGTTCCTTGGTCGAAGTTCGTCCTTGAGATGGATTTCGCGGGCCTTTGAACGGTGGTTGAAGGTGTTCTCCCGAGCAAGCCAAACCTCCCGTGCGGTAGAGAGGCCAACAACCTGCGAGGCTTCCTCGGTGAGGGAGGAACGAAGAAGGCAAAGAAGACGTTGATCTGTGATTTCCACTCTAGGTGCTTGTCATTGGGTGTACGAGAAGTAGCGAAGTTAAGGCGAAGGGCGATACGATGGTGCCATCAACATAACCCTTGAGTCGACTCTCGAAGGAAGAAGTTGGACTCTTCAAGGAGATAGTGGTGGAGAAGTGCAATGGTGATCATATGAATTAAGGTGTTGAAAGGAAGAAGGGAGGTTTAGAGGTAGCCATGGGAAGGAAAAGGATAGAACAACAAAAAAAACTATGAAGAAACAGAAACAAGGCGCAAGCCACTACCTAAAACTTGATTGAACGCTCCTTGTTCTTGCAGCTCAATCAGCTCAGAAATAGGTCGAAACGACGACTCCAATAGCTCTCGGATGGCATTGTCTTCTTTCTCCACACTTGACCATAGATCGACCTTCGGTACACACCTGACGAACCTGAAATCGTCTCATAGAAGGTTGAATAAACCACAACGTAATTGTGGTGAGGATTCTTATTTATAATTAAAAGGAATAATTACATACTAATTTCATATCAATTGAAAGTACATAATTTACTCCCTGAAATTAAGGGGCAGTCTTTGTCATGAATGTCGAGGCCTTAATTCTGTATGGCGGTACTGATGAAGAAAAATTATCCTCAGGAAGCCATATGATGATATGACTCGTCATCAAAGACCCAAAATTGGTCCATGCTCTTCTCCTTCCATTCTCGGATGCAACTAAAAATAACAACATCAATCATCTCTGAATTCCCTCAAAGGCACTTGAAACTTGCACCTAATCAACAATAACAACATAAATATAGGCACTACCATTAACAACACCTCCGCATTAGCATGTTTGCAGCCTCAACAATCCACACCTCAGAAAGAGTCCAACAAACTCGTTACCACAAGATCACACATGCTCGATTTTTGAACCTGGGCCAACAGATGCCACTGTCACAAGAAAGGTATTACTTTAAAACCTCTAGCTATCAATTTCACGAATTTAGAATTTCACAAAGATCTCGAAGGTATCTTTCACATAGAAGGAATGGTTACTTATTTTTCAAGCAACATGAGGATTGATCTTGTTCAATTGAATTACCTAACGTTTAGAAAATTCAAATTTATTTTTAGGCCTTTTTCTTTTTTAAGAAAAGAAACTGGATTTTGTTAAAAAAAAAACCCAGTTACATCATTCACAAGCCTTTTGTGCATCATCCATCATTTTGTGGACATACACAGAAAAAACAGAATTATCATCTATAATGAGAAGCCTACTATTTTCATTTTGTCTGAAAAAGAAAAAAGTTTATAATCAACCCCAGTGAGTTTTAAAACCTGCTCAAAAACTTCTGCACATAAACTAAAGCCGAAAGATAACTAAAAAGGGGACAACAATATAAGCTAAGGCATTTCCACACTTTCTTCAACCAATTGGACACCATCTATAATGGTGGTGATATATATATGAAACCTGACGGATCCTTGATGCCACATTTGAAGAGGGTATCTGCAATGTTGTTGGACTCCCAGAAGATATAAAGTACAGTGTAATTATTTTATCCTTGCAACAAATTTCTGATCCTCATATCCCCGCCTCGAATTGCAGGCAGATCTAGCGACTGGTTCCCCTTGGTGAATTCCACAATAGACATAAAATCCCCATGAATGTGAAGTGTACGGATCTCTGCGTACCATAGAATTCCCCATAAATAAATAAGCTTTGTGTGAGTATTAGTTCCCTGTCCAACATACCAGTGTAGTTTGTAGATTGTCTTATCATTTAACCAAAGCCATGCACAACATTCACATTCACCCCTCTGAGATGCACTGTCGAAAAAGCTAGCAGGAAGGAAAATCTATGGAGGGCTAAGTTGTCGTGATAACTCTGATGTTGTAGTACTCACAGGTGTGTAATTCTACATCCATGATAATGAATTAATTACAATGGAGATGGCAGAGACATGAACCCATAAAAAAATTATAGGTTCCGTGCCTTCCAAATCTCCCAAAAAGTATATACTGAGATGAGCATAGACTTTCCCCCACGTGAGATACACTAGTGAAGAAAATGTTCAAGATATAGGAAGTAGAGTGGAGGGATCCTGCAACAAGTTAGTATACGATTCCAAATAGAAAAAGAAACCTTGCAATGCAGAATAAGATGAGTTACCGATTCCGGAGTAGACATACATAAATGACATAAACTCTGACCATTCATTCCCCGCCTACACAAATTTTACCAAGTGAGGATTTTGTTCTTCCATGCGAGCCAAGCGAATATTAATATATTGATAGGCACTCAGGATTGCCAATAATGCAGGAACCACAGTAGGGTTTGGTATCCCATAACCAGATGTGTGATAAAGCAATATAATTCAAAAACCATAATCGATTTGCGATGAAATGACCCTTCCCATGAGATATAATCCCCATCGTTGTGTTTGCATAACCCAAATTGTTGTAAATGTAGTAGATAGGATCACCACCCTGCTATGAATTGGACTGATATCCAAGTTTCCCCTAGTTTTTCCAGATAGTGTTACCATGTTTCCATTCCCAGATCAATTGAGCAAGGAAAAAAACCTATTTTGATGTAGCACCCGCACCAGGGCTCGGTCCGGGACCACCTCCAGATTCATACCCAAAATACCATCTCTACCAATCATAATCCTTTCACCATTGCCAAATTTCCATTTGATACAGAGAAAAAAGAGGTCCTGTATCTTTAAAAAATACACCAAATAATCCAGCCTCCCATAGTACCCAACAAACATAACCAGAAAGATAGGGAAAGGGGCTTATCCTGACAATATTTAAATTGAAATTTATTTTGAACTAATCCTTATCCATTTAGATAATGCCACATAGATTTGATAATAAGATACTTGCCACAGGATTTTAAGTCCATGATCTCCCAAACATTTAAATCATATCGCCGATCCAATTCCGCCTATCTAGCCAAGTGGAATTTTTGTGCCCTGCCCGAGCTAGACCATATAAAACAAGACATAATTGCGTGAAGAGAGTTGCATACTTTTTCCAGAAGAGAGAATAGATGTATCCAGTATGTAGTAAGTTGTGACAACGCTGACTTCACCAAGACCAGGCGACCCCGCATAGATAAGTGACAATGGGACCATTTAGACAATCGGCTGTGAAATTTTGAGAAGATCCATGCCCAATCCACAAATTTATATCTATTAGGTCGCTGATGAAAGCCCAAATATTTTATCCCCTCCCTAAGTGGTTGAAGACCGACATCAAATAATGTGACGATATGATGGATATCATTAGTAATCTCATTCGTGTAAAGAAGAATAGATTTGTTTCCATTTTCCACCAACCCCGAAGCCAACCCATAGCATCTGAAGAGATGAAATAAGGTATCCATTGTGGAAGTGATAACTTTGCACAAATGTTCGAATCATCTATGAAAAATCTATGAGTGATACATACCTACGGACTAATATTGATGCCTTCCAAAATTCCTCGCCACCTTTGGTCCGAGAAATCTTGTATTGAAATGCGCGTCCATTATGAGGATGATTAACGAGAGGAGATATGGAACAACCTTGTCTCGAGACCCTACCGGCTTTTGAATCCGAGGGAAGACCATTTACAGGAAAAAAAATCCAATAGCATGACACACAGACCATGATCCATTCAATGATCAGAATGAAGAGACCAATTTTCTGCAAAACCAGTCACAGGAAGGCCCAATCCACACATTCATTTCCATGACTTATATCAATCTTCATAGTCAACACCTTTTGTCTCTTTGTATGAACAAAGTGGAGCACTTATTGTGTGATGGCTATCACATTGTGAATAGACATGTTAGATAAAAGATAGAACTATTTCGACGATATAAATCTTGATAGGCACTCCTTGATACAACCCGCAATCACCTTGGATATAATATTGTATGTCATGTTGCATAAAGAAATTGGTCGGAACTCTAAGAAAGAATGTGGATCAGACACCTTGGGAATAGTAGCAATGAGTGTAGATTTAATCAATCCCAGAATATGCTTGCTGATCCGAGATTCTTCCACCATGGCGAATAAATCCACTTTCATAATTTCAAAGAAACCAATGAATAGTTCAACAGTCCATCCATCTGGGCCAAGGAAACAATATTTTGAAAAGGAGTGTAATACTGATTGGAGCTCCTAAATTTTTACCAGTCTATATATCATGTCATTGCTCGGTCCATCAAACATGACCAAGTAGTTATCAATGCCCCATAACATATCAGCCAAAGGGACATCTGTACGAGCCGCAAAAAAATCTGAGAATAATGTCACAACTTCCCGTCAAATATCCAGATCTAAAGTGGTGAGGGAGTCATCGGATCATCAAATTTTCCAGATGGTGTTCTGACTACGCCTTTGATTCACAAAATGGTGGAAGAACTTGGTATTATGGTCACCCTCCCGAATCCAAGTAGCATAGCTCTTTAACCTCCAAGTAGCCTCCTGCAAGAGTAAAATGTGTTTCTGACACGATTCAAGAATCTTAGGTCTATCCATGATACATTATGAGGGGGCATGTGAAGCAAGTTGGACATACAAAGAGTGAAATACCTGCCTGATGGATGTTAGTTCTTGTAATAGTGCAACCTTCTTGTCTCATTCCCACTTTCAAACTTGACCTTTGAGCTGCGAAAGTTTCTCAGAGATGAGCACCATGGGAGATCTGATATGTTGAAAGTCTGAGGAGCACTAAGTCGAGGAAACAAGTTGTTGAAATGCCGAGTCATGTATCCAAGTATGGTTGAATTTAAAAGATATACCCTTTTGGATCGATTCCAACATCCACAACAACATTATCAGGCAATGATCTGGTATACTGGACATTTCCACTCGAGAACGAAAATACTCGAATATTTCAAAGAGACTTTCATGGAGCATAAATCGATCCAATATTTTCCCAATATATTGTCTCGCACTTCTACCATTATGCCACGTCGGAGCCAATGGAGAAGGCACAATTTCAACTAGATTATTTTCTTCAAAAAGGTTCCAGAAATAAGAGGGAAAAGGGTCAGCTCTACAAGTCGAGCCCCACATTTCAGTGTGATGTAAAATCAAGTTGAAATCACCACCAATGATTAGGGAACCAATCCCCAGAATCCCTAAGTCATGAATGCTATCCCAAAATGGAAATCTATTATCATAGGGAGCATATATGTTCCAGATGTGGATACGAGATGCCAAACCCCTAAAATGGCTCAACAAAAGAATACCTACAAAGAAGCTGTATGCCTGGAAATGAGCTAAGGTGGGGTCCCATAAAGCCACCAGACTGCCCGAGAGGCCCACCGAATCCATAGTCACTACAGACCATGAGGGAAGAATGGAATCCACAGACACTACAGACTATGAGGGAAGAATGGAATGAAAATAAACAATAGACTGGGAAGCAGAGGACATTATTTCCTGGATTAGAATAAAAAAGGGACGTATTGAGGAAATGAAACATAGAAGGGATATTGTTTTGGTTAAATCGCCCAACCCATGGATATTCAGGGATAAAATAGTCATTAGGAAGGGAAAAGTAGGGGGAACAAGCTCCAAGGCCCCCAAGTGCAACGAAATCTAGAATGGGAATATCAAGTAAACCAGAGAAATCATCACAAAGGTTCTTGCCTACATGTTTCCTCCTATAGCGCGGGCATCCCCCCCCAAGTGGTGGTCACATTTCGAGTGGAAGCAGGGCTAATGATAGAGTTGGAAGACTAGACCGATCCCTGATGAATAGTGAGGGAAGATAATCCTAATGTGGAGTGATGAAGAAGGAATTCAACATCAGAGTCGACTGATTTATGGGGGGATGAAATGAATTGTACAGGCCCAGGTGATTACCGAGGGGATAGAATCAAGATCCTGATGGGAGCGAGAGGAGGGTGGTCCGGAGGAGGGAATACCCTAAGGGTACATAAGAGGCAATAGATGGAGGTGCTGGAGAAAATGGTATGATTAAGGAAGAAGGGACGTCTGGGGGTGCCCGAGGAGAATGTAGGGGAGGGAAGGAGTCAGATGGAACCAAAACAAAGTGAGGTGGGATAGACAAATCACCCCTAGATTAAGCAAAGTCAGAAGGATTAGTAGGGAACGTACAACCCGGAGGGGGGGCATGATATTGCAAGAAGGAATCTTCAGAGTGAGTAGAATTACTCGAGTCCATAGCCTAAGGAGGATATTCAAAAGAAGCACAGTCCAAATCAGTCGGTCTCATACGCGGGTGAAGATGGCGAGGGCACCGTTCCAGTAGGTGCACAGTTTGATGACACATGAGGAAATTAAAAGGTATCCCCCAATAATCCACCCTTTGACTCATACACATCGAATTCAATTCCAGGACGAGGTCTTTAGGGAGACCCCCAACAAAATTAACTTCCACCAAAACCCAGGCCACCCGCTTTTCACGAGCACTTAGAATATGAGGGTCCATATAGACGAAATGACCCACAATATTCCCAATCACCATAAGAGCCTCTCAAGTCCAATATTCTAGTGGTAAGCTCAAAAGCTTCATCCACACCAGGAAATTTCTGGGGTGTCCACAATAGGATTAAAACTGACATAGCTGCAGAAAACCATGACCTTGCACCCATTGTTGGTGAAAAAGGAGGTCTTTGGGCAAGACCCAGGTTCAGGGTTGAGGCCAACAAGGTTTCTATCGTAGTCTAGCACAACACTGCCATTTTCACCCTACTCAGAGAGCAGAGCGTCTCACCCGAGGCGTGCCGTGACCTTACTAAGATTAGAATATAGATCATGTAGAAGAAAAATGCAACCATCAAGAACAACTATGGAAACTTGGAAGCAAAAAACATATCTCGCCTCTCTATATAAACTATCACTCATCAAAGCATGTTAGGTTTGTTGAATTAAAATTTAAATTGGGCATACATTCATAGTAAGCAAATGACTATCAATCAACTCATAACATTACACACATCAAAAACTAGATCTCATTATCAATAACAGAAAAACATACATCTACTCCGCAGAGTCCATTACAGTTTGCTTCAGTACAACATAGTTTCCACAGAGCTCTCCCAAGGCTCTGCTCTCCCTATCGGCCTTCTGCCGCACTGACTAACTAACTCTCCTCCGCTGGCTGACTGCCTATTTTTTCCTCCGCTAGTGTGACTGTCAGTCCTTCCTCTTTTCCTGCTCCCCTGATTTTCGCTTCTTCTTGATTACTGGGAGTTTTGATGATTGTTCTTGTCTCCCGTATCTGCCATCTGCACTATTCTCCGCAACTGTCGCGCCACCTATCTTTCGGCTTTCCGCAACCATGACAACTCCCTATCTACCCTTATTGTATTTCGCCGCATGTCCTCCAAGCTTCCGCAACTCAAAACTGTTTATTTTTCAAAACAAAGGCCCCAACAGGTCCCGAACACATGCTATGGACTCGTCCTGAGTCAATCTTTTCTTGCTGTTGCGGCTTCCAGCGGTCTGTCGGCTTCATAGGCTGAATTTGTCTTTTTTGTTTATTCACTTTGTTCAAACAAATGCCCCAACTCTAGAACCTTGCTCAATGTTGAGGACTTGAGTTCTACGAACTTAGTGATTGCATGTTGCCACTCTTTAATTTAATGTTATGTTTGGGTGGCGACTCTTTCAACCTCAATTTCACTCGCTATAGGCGGCAGCCTGCTGAATACCTCTTGTATCTTCGACTCGGCTTCGACCACCATCTATTGTATCGCCTCTGCTTTTTGCTTGACCGATTGCCTTAGCTCTCTGAGGACCTACTTTGTGGTAGCGAAGTGTTCTTCTATTTTCTGGATTTTGGTTTCCAGCACCTCTGCTTGGTTTTACAACTGGTTCATGTCGACCAGATCAGTGGCTTCTATGATCTCTTGGGAAATTTGCGGAAGCTGTGCTGAGATTGGGTGGGCTTTCATTGTTAACGAGTTGGAGCATTCATGTAAATGCTTCAGTAGCCTACAGGCCTCTTTGAATGTTGTCCCCAGGGTTTCCTTCATGCCGTTTACTTGCTTATGTTTCTCGGTGACCTTCTCAACATATACTGTGGTAGAGTCTGATAATGCTGGCCTGGCAGCTAGCATCTCTTTGAGATCCCGGTTCGCTTTGCTTAGATTGGCTCACGCCATTTCACTCGGATAGACCTTTCGACCATTGAGTATGCCGATTTGTCCTCTGGTGTTATGTTATCTTGGGAAACTACTGTCGGCCATAGGTCTTTGAATATTTCTATTACCTTTTCCAGCCACTCTTGTAAAGTATCATTTTCACCTTTAAGCTGATTTCACTTTTCAGTAAGCGCAATGACCTGCTGTTGTTACTGCTCGAACCTCTGTTGGTGGTCATTGTGCAATCCTTCTGCTCGCTGTGCTGCTGACTGGATGAAATTGTATAATTGGCTAGCCTCCCAGACTTGGATGTTCTTGACGCTTGACATCTCTTGAGTTGGTTGTCATTCTCTGAGGGGTTTCCCACTGGAGATTGATATATCTGAGTGCTCTTATGGGGATGCTGGTTGGTTCTGTTGCGGCAACTGAGGTTCTAGGTTGTTCATGATACTAGTGGTCGATAGAATCTGCTGCAGTATTAGGTTGGCTTGCTGAAATGGGTTCAACTTTGTTGATGAGGGTGTTGTATCTAAAGTAAAAGACCCTCCTTGAACTAATAGTTCTAGGAAAGTTCCCTGTCCCACCAAAGTTTGGTCAACCTCGAGTACTCTAGCCGTACCCGAGTTAACTTATGCCTCGGTGTCACCATTTTTCTTGTTGGCTTGCTTTATTGGATCAGAGATAGTCGCTGAGGTGGACGGAGTGTGAATGGAGTGGTCTTTGGAAGTGAATGAAGTATGTGGTGATGAGTTGTGAGTATGAGGTGGAGATGATGCCTTAATGAAACACAGGTAGCGCAGAGGTTAATTGGGTGGTAACCTCTGGATATTCTTAAACTAGTACTCCTGTATCCATAGGTTTGGTTTGATCTTCCCTGGTGAGATCAACTATTTTCTTGGGCACCATAATTCGTGCTTTCATTGGCTTGGGTGCAACTACCAGAGGCTTGGGTGCCTTGCTCTTGCGGATTGGGGTGACTGTGGTTGCTGGAGGGGAGTTGAACATGGTGGAAGGTAGGGCGGTAAAAATAGGGGTTGTTGTGGATGGTGATATAGAATTCAAAGACTGGAAATTAGAAAAAGAAGAAAACAGAATAGAGGCACTTGTGAGAGTTTTTATTACTATATTGAAGTCCTTCACCCTCATGTCGAGCTGGTCTGGTAAAGGTCGTAGCTGCAGTTGGGAAATACTCCTCGTTGTTTCCTCTGGTGACTCCCCTGGGAGTGCTTTCGGTAGCATCGCCTCGAACGAATAATGGGGTATTCCACTTCTAACCTCTATCGCAGCTCTTGGCCACGAATAGAATTCGGTGTGGAAGGTTTTTCTTCAACTTGAAACTTTAATAACCGCATTCGAACGTGGTTTTCATCCATGCAACTAAGTCCGATATATGTCTTCTTGATGGGTTATTATGACTGAATGATATTTGACATGCTTGAATTTCTGACATGGATGACACGTTAGACTCTACCCCCCCTCACCCCGACCACAATTGGTTGCAATGTGTTCTGCGCATCGCAATAGGTGCAATTGCTTTCTGCGTTATTGTGATGTATTTTTATTGGGATTCCTATTCTATGTCTCATCTCAGATCGAGAGAGTTATTGAATCTATCTATTTATATTCTACCCTACTGACTTCTCTTGGTTGTGAGAGTTATTTGAAAAAAAAAATAGTGGAACTTACTCGTGATAGGGCTTCAGGCGTGCGCCATTCACCCATACTTGCAGTATTTGGCCATCTAGTTGCGCCAGTCGAACCACGCATGAACCTTTAATTTATATGACATGGTATGGTCCCATCCAGTGCATTCTGAGTTTTCCCGAGAAGTTTTGAAATTTTATGTCGTACAACAGGACTTTTCCTTCGATAGTGAATGTTTTGTGCTTGATGTGACGATCATTCCAGGCCTTCTGTCTTTCCTTTTGCACTGTCTAATGGAAATCCACCAGGAATTTCTCTTCTTCAAGCTCTTGTAGCTCATGGAGGTGTTCAGTGATTGAGTCTTCGTCTGTCATATGTACTATTGAAGCGATTAAGAGACTTGGTATGATAAATTCGGCACGTACCACCGCCTCTCTCCCGTACACTAGCTGGAATGGAGTTTGATTGTGAATTTTTTTTAGAGTTGTCTTGTATGCCCATAATGTTGCTGGTATCCTTTCATCCTAGTCATTTTGGTTGGCATTGCATATCTTGGTTAGTACATTTTCTAAGATCTTGTTGAATGCTTCAACGGTTCCATTCGCTTGAGGGTGGTACGGGCTGCTTTTGTGATGTAGTACCATAAAATTATATAGTAGAGATTTAAATGTTGTATTAATGAAGTGTGTACCTTGATCACTTTTTAGGCTTCTGCAACAGCCAAATCTGCTAATGATATTCTCGAAGATAAACCTGGCTGCTTTTTCTGTTGTGTAGTCTATTACTGGTTCTTCCTCTTCCCATCTTGTGAGATAATCCATTGCGGTTATTATATACCTTTCCTGTGAATGTCGTGCCATTGGTACAATTGGCCCTATGAAGTCAATGACCCATTTTTCAAATGGATGCAGTGCTCTTACATGTTGCAGTGGTAATTCATCCTGGTGAGACAGACGTCCTGTTCTTTGGCAGACATCACATTTTTTGACACATGCTTTACTATCTTTGTGAAGTGTGGGCCACCATAATCTTTCTTGTAGTATTTTCCTTGTGGTGGGTTTTGCACTGGCATGGCCTCTCGCCACTCCGCTATGACATTCCCACAAGATATCCTCTCTTTCATGGTCCATGAAACATCTCCGCAAGACATGATCCACTCCCATATTATATAATTGTCCTACTATCAGTTGATATTCAGCTGCTTTCACCACCAAATGTCTTCTTTGAGTTGTCGTGTATTCTGTTGGGCATTGCCCTGTGACCAGATACACTGCTATCTGCTCTAGATAATCTGGGATGGCTTCTATTCTGAAGAGATCAACATCTGGAAACTTATCATCAAGGGATCCTTCATTCTCCCCATTCTGCAACCTTGTAAATGGTATTTCAATGCTGAGTGATTTGTGAAGAACTTGAACGTACCTCCCAGTAGGTAATGATGAAACTTCTAAAGAGAGTACACTATCGTAAGAGCTTCTCATTCAGTTGTTGTGTAATTCATTTCAGCTGTAGACAACTTCCTACTTGCAAAGTATATTGGATGGTCAACAGAAGTCTCTCCTGGCTGAGCTAATAACGCTCCTATTGCAATGCTGGAGGCATAAATATGGACATGGAACTGTTTGTCCCAGTTAGGATGAACCAAGATGGGTGCACTTGCTAGCTTTTCTTTCAATGTGTTGATGGTGTTAGTGCATTCATCACTCCACATAAATTGCTCTGACTTCCGCAATATTTTTTCTAATGGTGTTGTAATCTTTGCATATTTGCGGATGAATATTTTGTAGTACCCTGTATGTCCAAGTAGTGATATCAACTGTTTTATAGTTTCTGGTGCTTCTATATTAACAATGACCGCTACTTTTGCTGGATCGACACAAACACATTTCTTACAAACAACATGTCCCAGAAGTGTCCCAAATGGTACTGCAAATATGCATTTCTTAAGGTTGAGGGAGATTTGGAGTTATCTGCATTTGTCAAACATTATTATGAGTAAAGTTCCATGGTTCTTCAGTAATCTGTAAACTGTCCAATCATCCATGTATACCTCTAGGAACTTATGGATATGGTCCCTAAATGTTGCTATCACTATTCGTGAAAATACCGCTGGCGCATTCTTTAGTCCAAAGGGCATGACATGGTATGCAAATGATCCCCATTCAGTTGTGAAAGTGGTCTTCCTTTTGTCTTCTTCTGCTATTCTCACATGATGATATCCTGAGAATCCATCTGTGAATGAATACACTTCATTTCCTGCCACATTGTCGAGAAACTCAGCACCAAATGGAGTGGGAAATGGATCTTGAATGCATGCATTGTTGAGACTTCTGTAATCCGCACATACTCTAATCTCAGATTTATCCCTTTTTCTTTGTATTACAATGGGACTGACCCACTCCACTTCCTCAACTGGAAAAATTAGGCCTGCTTTCAGCATTTTATCTATCTCTGCTTTAACTTTTTCCTTTACCCTTGGATAGGCGGTAAGGTCCATGTTTTACTGGTCTTGCGTCTGGTTTTAAGACTATGCGCATTTTCCCCATGTCCTCTTTAATCCCATTGAGCTCTACTACTGAAGATGGGAATAGATCTTCATATTCTTGTAATAGGTCAAAGATTTCCTTGGTTGTTTCTGTATCCCAGTAATCTACGATAGATGCAATTTTGGGTTTCTCTGTGCTTCCAATGTTCAACTTCTTAGACTTCAATGGTAATAGGTGTAGTCCTTCTGTGGTAGGTTCCTCATGTACATCCTTCTCCCCCTCTTTCTCTTCAAAGTATAAGTGTCAGAGATTCTCTAAGTCATCATCATCCATCTCGTGATCTATCCCTTTACATGCTACTGATTCTTTGATTTTATATTATGAGAGTGGTAGTTCTTCATCTTCTTGAATCTCTGGAAAAAATAGTACTCTTATGATGGCTTGGAGTGCATCTGTAACTGGTTCTATATCTCCCTTGCAAGAAAAACATTGTGTGAACCTTTTGGCAACTACTCGCCAGGTGCCAATTCCTCTCTTCTTTTCCTTTGTCAAATACCAGGCTTGTGGAATTGTGTCCAGTGAATGTATGAAATTGTGCATCCATAGAGATTCTGGATACCCTAATTTCTTCCAGTTACACTCGCAATTACTTAAATTTTCTAGGGGGTCAGAATCCCCTTGGTACTTTTTGATGAATTATGGTCTTGAAGCTTCTTGGAATCTAACTCTTAATGCTATTGAAACATCTTCCCATTGTGGAAGAGAGTTGCGATGGTTGACCCACCATCTTGTTGACGTCGATTGTAGTGCTACATCCATAAGAGGGACTTTATGTTCTATTGGTACCTTTTCTTCTACTTTTGCAATAAATTTATTTACAACATGCATATTTTATAGAATTGGATATGCTCTTACCTCGGTACCAATCCAGTTGAATCTCTGAATGCTAGCATATATTTTAGTATTGGTTTCATATCCTCCCTATTTCCAATCATCCCAAGCTATTTTTGAGCCCAAATTAGAACTCTGAACACTTCTCCAGCTTAGGGTCCCTCCCGTAGGTTGATTGATATAATATTCTCTCTTTCCTGCCGTCATATGGTAGAGTTGATATAGAAGTTGAGCGTCCTCTCTATTGTCAACAATATCCGTGTATCATGGTCCTTGATACGGGTCAAGTGGTTGAATTACCCTGACTTCTCCATCCTCGAATATCATCAATTCATTTTTCAAATTGATCACTGCATAATTCTCGAAAGCCCAATCTATCCCCAGTAAAGCAAGATAGGGATCCTTGTCCCCCATGATGTCTATCACCTCAAAATTTGTATATGTTTTCACTCCCACGACATCAAATTCGAATTCTTCTAGCCTTCCTATGGGTACAATACAATATTGATTTTCCATTCGAAGCTGTATTGGTAAGTATGTTAAGTTTTGCGTCCCCAGTGCTTCTCATGTTTTTCTAGGTAGAATGTTGACATCTGATCCTAGATCGAGCATTGTATCTTTGATCTGAAATCCCGCAACTTGAGTATTCGCACGGATTACTTTCCAATTCTTCTCTTGTTTATTTTTATCCTTCTTATGTATTTTTCTGTTGAATTTCTTGACTCTCCCGGTTCTGCATTTTCTTGCACCACCAACTCTAGATTTTGCTTTAGTTGTTCCAACATTGGTGCATTGGTTACAATTTTCAAGAACAGTCAGAACCATTCCTCAATCAATGTACTCGTATGAGTCTCCTTCTCTTTTTTGAAGGTTGGCTGTGGAAGTTCAATACCTCTACTCCCCCCTATCTGGGAAAATGTTTCCACTGCCTCCTTAAAATATTGCTTCTGTCTATCCGGTCTAAAAGCGTTCTTTGGAGATGCGGGCTTGATCAGATTTACCGGGTCCATACTCTGTGCATCCTCCCCTGTTTTCTTCCCTCCCCGATTTATTATGGCTATGCTTTGCATGGGTTGAGCTTCTACTATTCTTGATTCTGCATTAGTACCAGATTAGCTCCTCTTTGTTTGGCTCTTTCCTCCCACCTTTTAATCAACTTTGGGCAGTCTTCTGTTGCGTGTGAGTTAACTATGCATTGAGAGCACCATGATATTATGGGTAATGGACATTCCCTTGCTACGTGTCCTTCTTGATCACAATTATAGCACCTTACTAGTCCTCTTCCTCTGGTTCTGCCACCTCTCATTCCTCCTCCTCGCCCCCTTGGAATTTCATTCACTCTATAAGATGGTCTGTCTAGTCATTCTGCCAGTGCATCGAGGGCTCTACATTTCTCTGTATTATGCATTTTAGAAGCGCAAAATTCACAGTACATATTGTTTGGAACATTAGAATATTTTTTCAAAATTGGACATAGTCATGGAGGATGACCAATACCTTTGCATATTTCACAGTAGTCGGTTGTGGTTTGATTTTGTTGAGTGGGGAACCTTGGAAAGCGGGGTTGCGGTTGGTATAATCCTTGGGTATTTATCTGCGTAACTCCCCCAACTGGTGGAGCCCCATGTGTCCCTGTTGCTGAAGTTCCTGCATTTTTTTTTGGCAACCTTGGACATTATGTGGCCACATGTCCTTCCATCGGGCAATGGGTACACCACATGTTGGGCCTTGCAGGTCGTATCGGTTGAATGTATTTCAAATTCTCTGTTAAAATGGCTATCTGATGTTGTAGCCCTAATATGGAAGAGTATTGTACTGCTGCTCCTCCTCTGAACTACCCTGCCATAGCTTCTATTTTCATGGCTTTCTCAAGGGCATCTTATAGGGTACCCATCTTCTGTTGTGTTAGTGGAGTTCTTGTCAATGGGAGGAATGCTTTAATAAACCAATCTCATTGGTGATTTGGATCGATTGGGTAACTTAGCTTCCCAATATAATCCTTCAACCTCCTCATCAGGTCCCAAGCTGTTTCTCCTTCCTGCTGTTTGATTTACCACAACTCAGATAATCCTTGCCGATCAGTCTAAGGTAATTTAAATTCTTTGACAAATTATTTCTTCACATCATCTATTACTGGGTTTGGATGAGCTTCTAACCATTTAATGAACCAGCAAAGAGCTCTCTCTCTTAGAGTAGTCTGGAAGTAAATCAACTTAACTTCCTCTGGTGTATGCCGAGCCCTCCATATTGCTTCACAGAGATACCAGTGTTGCTCCACATCATCGTTACCTCTCCCGGATAATTCTAGGTATCAGGTGAACGATCCCGCCAAATTTACTTGTATGGGTGGTACTAAAATAAAACCTCTACTTCCTGGCTGAGAGATTGTACTAAAAACACTGTAGCTAGTAGATATTTTTACTGTAGACTTAACACTACTCAATTTTCTAAATTCCCGTAACTTAACAAAACTTTTATTAGGTGGATGATATAGTACCAGGGGAAGGTTGGGACTAGAGCTACTTGAACTTTGGGGAATAGGATTACCTTGCATTATGGGTGTCGGCCTCTCTCGGAATAGTTGCTCCATTGCAACATGTAGCTCCACATCGGATGTATCCTCGGGGTGCACGTCCTCCACATTGGACTTTTATTCCTTTTATCTTCAGGCTGGGCTCTTATACACTTGCCTAACTTCCTTAATGGTCCCTTCTATTCCTTGGGATCCCATCTGACCTTCCCTTTCATTTTTCATCTGCGATGCCTTTTCCTTGTCTTGTCGATTACTCTCCTGCTTCTCAAACTCTTTCATCACCCTTTCCCGCCACTTATCAACAATCTCCACCCTCCGATGTGCTAGTCGCTCTCTCAATATACTGGAGGTTCCGACATCCATATCCCTATTCCCTCTTCTTACTTACTTGTAGCATCTCTCCCTCAGCTCCTTCCCCCAGTACTGGAGGTTTAAGTCTCCATCTCAGAACTTTGAAATGCCATCAAACCCTCGTCCACCATTAAAGCTTTGATCCACAGCGAGATTTCCTTCAACAGTTCTCCCTGTAATACAAATCTGAATATGTCTTCATCTTTTGTAAAGGATTAGTAGCACTCGACTTCAAATTCCACAATGTATCCCTCCATGGTAGATTGTACCCAAAAATCTGCTGCTCGGGTTAAATCGACATCTAAATGATGGATTTCTACTAGATCTATGTGCGTCCACTAGCGACAGACTCTACGCGATCCTCCTGGGAGTGACATGATTTGTAGTTTCCGAAACCAATTATAAAGCTCCTCTGGAAACTTTCCCCAGAAAATTTCATACAGGTCACTTGTAGATTCCGAAAACAAGACCCGATCTTTGGCAATATTTTCCCTCTATTATCAAAGCTCTGCTTGTTGCAATATGAACTGGTCTAAATGATTATACCGTCAACATTGTAGTTCCCTCTCATAGATCCACGATACCATGATCTAACTCCTAAATGAATTTTTAGGTCCCAGCAATAGAACCATTTTTTGGCGAAAAAGGAGGTCTCTGGGCAAGATCCAAGTTCAGGGTTGAGGCCAACAAGGTTTCCGCAGTAGTTTAGCATGACGCGTGCATTTTCACCCTACTAAGAGAGTAGAGTGTCTCACACGAGGCATGCTATGACCTTAGTAAGATTAGAAGACAGATCATGTAGAAGACAAATGCAACCATGAAGAACATCTATGAAAACTTGGGAGCAACAAACATATCTCGCCTCTCTGTATAAAATATCACTCATCAAAGCATTTTCAGAATGCTGAATTTAAATTTAAATTGGGCATACATTCATAGTAAGCAAATTACTATCAATCAACTCATAACATTACACACAACAACAACTATATTTCATTATCAATAACAGAACATCATACATCTACTCCGCAGAGTCTATTACAGTTTGATTTGGTACAACAGAGTTCTCATAGAGATCTCCTAAGGCTCTTCTCTCTCTACCGGCCTTCTATCGCACTGACTAAGTAACTCTCCTACGTTGGCTAACTGCCTATTTGTTCCTCCACCAGTGTGACTGTCAGTACTTCCTCTTTTCCTTCTCTATTGCTTTCTGCTTCTTCTTGATTACTGGGAGTTTTGCTAATTGTTCTTATTTCCTGTATCTACCATTTTCACTTTTCTCCGCAACTTTCTCACCACCTATCTTCCAATTTTCCGCAACCGTGACAAACCCCTGTCTACCTTGATTATGTTCCGCCATTTTCCCTCCAACCTTCTACAACTCAAAGATGTTTATTTTTAAAAACAAAGGCCCCAAAACCTCATGATGGTTTTAACAACACATCATGGTCTCCAATAATGTATTCAAGAATCCTTCATAGTGTCTTCAATATGTTTCCCCAAGAACTCTCCAAGGGTGTCTTCAGCAATGCTTAAAATTTTCTCTTAGACCTACACAACAGTTCTTCAAAGCTCCAAGATACTTCTTCCAAGATGCCTCAAGGTGTCTTCACAACGATTCCTCTAAATGCTACATAATGTTTTCAACCAAGGGATGACTTCATTGGTTCTTCAAGGACTGCTATATAAATTCTCATGGAGGTTTTAAGTAATGCTTGGTCACAACTTTAATTATTCAACATTATTTCTAAAAATTCCTTTAACAGTGCTTTAAAAAAAACACCCTTCAATAATGCACTTAGTTGCTGCCAAGATTGACTGCAATAATGTTTTCAAGGCTGCCTTCTATAGCATACCAGTTGTAAACAAATATGTTTCAGCAAGTCCCTAACAAGTTTTCAAAGGTTTCTACAACAAGGGGTCTTAAATTTCTTTAAGGACTTCAAAATCTGCTTCCTAATCAATAGATCTGCCCACCAAATATTTGTGGACTGCCCCAATAATGTGTCTATAATAAAATACCCCAAGATACTCTCCAAGATCAAATTGCTTCAATTTTCTTCAAGAATTTTCTTCAAAAGAACATCCTAAAGAATGCTTTAAAACCTGCTTCAAAAGGTTGATTCAAGCTGATCTCCAAGCGCTTCCCAGGTGTTAGCACCTAATTTGAACCTCAGGCTGAAGGAAGGCAAATCAGGGTAGCTTCAAACCACGCTCAGCCTTATAGCTAGCCCTACAAGGTCAGGAGAGGGCTCTCTCCACGAAAGATATTCAATGAAATATAAATGCAAATTGATTTTAGGCTAGGTATAGTAGTTTCGAAATGTTTTATCAAATTTCTGGGTTGTATGGATTAGACGGGGTTGGGCAGTTTGAATCTGGGGAATTAAAACAGAGATACAGGGTATTCTATGGAGCAAGGTAGGCAGGGATTTTAACAAATTTGTATTTAATAATGATGGAATGTCTAAGACTGGTGAGAAGTTGAAAAGGTCATAAGAGATGGATCCTCTTCAAACATCAGAAAACATAAAGTATTGAATGATTTTCCGAAGGCAGAGCATTATACAATGGATTCTACCTATCTATCTTGAAAAACATCCAAACAGAAAAATTGAATGAATGAATGGCAAACATAACAATTAACATATGATCACAAAGGAAAGAACAGTGCTAAAATCCATACCACAGGGATCCCATAAATCAGTGCTGCATTTATTTATTAATTCCCTGCCAAACTGTTACAAATGGAGCGCAGAGCGTCCTGAATGATTTCCAACTTATTCCACCTTTCCTCCCTCCCTTACAAATGACTTAGAAATTACATTAAATAGACAGAATTTTAGGGGACGCATCTGCAGAAGGAAGAGCTGTCTTAACCGCTTGGGAACAGAAATACGAACATAGAAAATGAACCAACAATATGCCCCCCTAAAAGAGGGGAAACAATATATTTTGACCATCTGGAAGATTTGCTGTTACAGTTACTCAAACAGAGGAGAAGAAATAAAAATCTGGAACCAATCCTCCTCTTTTATCGTTGCTCTCGTGCTGTAATGATCCCTGTGTTTTATAATAGTTCATGGTCCAAACATAATGTATTTTCATTTAATATTCAAGAATAACCCTTATGCCGAAGAAAATGCCTTTGCAACCAAAGAAAATTACATTTTCCGTTTAATGAAGAAAGCCCCTTTTTCTTTGAAAAAGAGCGAAAGGAAGGATGGTGGGCCCGAAGCGCAATCGTAAATCGAAAATCAAAAGGGGAGTGGGCGTGTCACATAATGGAGCGATGCGATGGGAGGCCATGCAATGCGATGAAAACTTGCGATGCGATGGGCGGCAAGCTTTGGTGGGACCGAGGGAAATCGCAATCGCAAATTGGAAGGGGAGAGAATGTAACACATGGCGGAGGGATTGCGTGATGCGATGAGAGACATGCGATTCATCGGATCGGTGGGTCGGGAGCGAATGTTGCGACGAATGTTTGCAATGTGATGGGGCGATCGGATCAGAGGTAGTGCGATCACATCGGAGTTGTTTAATCAGAGAAGGGTCAATAGGGAGCCGATGAACTATTATGATGCGATGCAATCAGATCGGAGGAAGGGGATTGCGATGATGCGATTGGAATTGAGATGCGATGAAATTGCATCGGAGGTTTGTAGGAGATGGAAATACAAAGGGACTTTTGCGATGAAGATCTTTTAAAATAATATGAAAAGGTAGAAACTATAAAGTTTAAAGGATCAAATGAGACATAAGGGTAAGTTTAAGCTTTTGGGGGCTTTTATTCACTTAGGCATATCTTCCAATCCAGAAGTCAGTTTGGGGAGCATGATATATCATTGGAAAGCTCTTTCCAAGATTTTTCTTATGGACATACTTGGAACATGATTTTACACTGAAAATACTGTGGGAAACACCTTTGAAAAGCAGGGGAGGTGGCTTTGTAGAGATATCAGCTTCTGAAGTTCAACTTATTACATATAGAGACATAAAATTACATAAAAGATGATAATCAAAACAAAGTATCATGTTTTCACCTCAAAACATGTTTTGAGGTGACAATTACATCCAACTGAAATAACACCCTCTTTTATTTTTCCAGATACTATGCTTTTCAGTTTATTCGACCTCCTCATGACCTTGCTGATGTTTATTGACACTTGGCTCATTAATTTTACCATGATGAGACCCTAGAACCTAATGAGACCAACCCTATGACCTAATAAACTTAATTGTAGAGTGAAAGTGAATCATGACTGAAGACCATAGAGAGGAGAATCAACAAGTTTTCACATGAGGGAAAACTAATGAGAGACCACTACCATCAATGAATCCATGACCTAATGGAATAATGAAAATTTATGGTATGGGACTCCTACTATGCAAATGAAAAAGAGTAAATTTGATCACTGATGGTAGTATGACAAAACTGAAACTAACATTGGCTCTAATGGGGATGGTAGCTCCTTAGAGGTGCCAAGAACACCATAGACCAAGTAGCCTTATCCATTGGGAAAATATGGTCAAAATACTGAAAACTGACTCAATGCAAACTTTCTCTGACTCAAAATATGACTGAAAACTAAATTAAAACCAACAAACCTTACACATCTCATTCAAGTTTTATAGCCTTCACCTCAGGCCCCAAACTTCAATGACTGTGTACTTGAAATCTGACCAACAATGGCATGGTATATACAATGACTTGTGACATAATTTTGGATCCATTATCTCAAAAGTGGTAGTGCTTCAAAAGCCTACCATTCACTAGCCCTCCAGGGCAATCTTGGCCGTCCATCTCTGTGAGAAAGAAAGAATTCTGTCCCCTATACACTGAAATATTGTATGGTCCTTTCCATAGGTTATCAAACTTACCATGCTTCCCTTTATCCTCATTTCATGCATCCCATCTCAACACCACATCTTCCAGCTGAAATTTCTCTGCTTTGGTTTTATGGTCATAGATTTTCTTTACCTTTTCCTGCAACTGAATAGTGTTTTGAGAGACCTCCTCCCTTGCTTTCTGAAGGGGGATCATTTGATTGATCCTTCACTGATTATCGTCCTCTTCGTTACCAACCTCTTGCAATAGTCTCATGACTGGAACTGTAAGCGATGTAGGAAACACAATATCAATGCCATAAACTAATTCAAATGGTGACATACCTATGGATTTCTTGCTGCTGACTCTATCTACCCATAACACATTGATGAGCTTTCGATGCCAATTCCTCTTATTTTCTTCCAGCATTTTCTTGATTATGTTTATTAGAGATTTATTTGTTGATTCTGCCAGGCCGTTGCCTTGTGGGTAGTATGATGTCGAATGGCCCAACACAATATTGTATTTGTCGCAGAATTCCACCATCTTATTGGATCTAAATGTTGCCGCGTTATCTGTTATGATTTTGTGAGGGCAACCAAAATGAGACAAGATATTTGATTATAAGAATTTAATGATTACCGTATCCGTGGCCTACCTTGCTAGAATGGCTTCAATCCATTTGGTGAAGTAATCGGTACCTGTCAAGATCCATCGATGCTGTGCTAATGATGCGGGATGGATTTACTCTATGAAATCAAGTCCCCATTGCTGAAAAGGAGAATTTACTTGAATTGGTTTCAAAGGAAGAGGAAGAAATTTCCTTTTTCCTTGGGAAATTTGACACTCATCGCAGCTCATCACTGTTTTATACAAATATGAAAATAAAGTGGGCTAATAATGTCCTGCTCTCAACACTTTGTTAGCTGTTGTTTTCCAAAACAAATGACCACCACAATCACCTTTGTGAAAGTCATGCATCACCTGCTGAGCCTCATCTTCAACCAAACAATTAATTATAATAGCTCCTGGATCTTTCCAATAAAGAGCACTGTTTAAAATACAGAACTTAGCAGACTTGAGTTTTAGTGATCCACTTTTGCTTCTAGACATCCCGGGAGGTGGTGAAAGAAGCTGAAGAACGTAAACTATGTCTGAATACCATGGTGATTGCAGAAAAATTTCTGAAACCGGAACAAGCGAACCATCATCCTCATCCTCCGACATTGCTTCTATGAGATTTATGTCCAGGGCACGCAGGTTTTATTGTGCCATTAGTTTTTCTAAACCCTGTCCTTTGACTAACTTTGTGGGTTTAATCTCCAAATCATATTCCAACATTGCTGCTATCCACTTACCTCTTCTTCCTTCCGAATTAGTTTGCATCAACACATCTTTTACTACAGCATTAGGAACATATGCTATGGTATGTGAATGCAGAATGTATACTCTAAAATCCTTCAATGATTTTATAAGAGCCAAATCTTGTTTCTCAATGATATTATACCACAGGGCAGCATCTCGAATGGTCCTATTGAAAAAGGCAATGGGCTGTTCAATTTGATCTCTCTTTTGCATCAATACCGCAGCCATGGTATGCTCTAATACAAATGAAAATATAATGAAATCTTGAGTGTAATAAGGACTAATCAAGACTGGGGCATTGGACAGGGAAAAATTTAATAGATTAAATGAATTGATAGCATCCTCGCTCCATTTGACAGTACTATCCTTTTTCAACATATTAGTCATTTCTCGTAAATGTTCAGCCAAATTTAGTATAAATCTGCGCAAGAAGTTCATCTTACCATTGAATGCCTGAATCTCCCTTTTGTTACGTGGGAGGTATATGTTCTGAATTTCCTCCACTCTTGAAGGATCAATGCGGATACCTTCTTTAGAGATGATATGCCCCAACAGCTTACCTTCATCTATAACAAACAAATTTTTCTTCGGATTGAGAGAAATCCCAAAATTTCTGCATCACTGAAATACAACCCTCAAGTGGTGCAAATGTTCATCATCAGAACCAGAAAACACTGTCAGATCATCCAAATAAACAACCAGAAAAACATCCTTTTCATTAGCGAAAGCGACATCCGTTGCTCGCTGGAAAGTGGCTCCAGCATTCTTCAGTCCAAATGGCATTTTGGCATACTGGAAAGTTCCCCAAGGTGTTGTGAAGGAATTTTTGTCTTGGTCTTTTTCATGCACCAAGATCTGATTATAGCCTGAGTAACCATTGAGTAGTGACATCCTTGATGCTCCAACTACTCTTTGTAGAATATGATCCGTATTCGGAAGTGGATAGTTGTCCTTTAAGGATACTCTATTCAGATTCCAGAAATCTATGCACAACCTTATTTCTCCTGTCTTTTTGCTTACCAGGACTAAATTCAAAATCCAATCAGAAAATATAATTGGGACAATAATACCGGCTTTATACAATCTGTTTACCTCTTTTTCAATGGATGGAAGCAGCTTTGGGTTGATCCTTCTCAGCTTCTGTCTAAATGGCTTCTGATCCGGCTTGATGGGAATAGTATGTTGAATTATATTTTTGTAATACACCTTCAAATCTGAATAATCCCACGCAAACACATCAGAAAATTCAGAAAGTAATTTAACATACTGTTCCTTTACCTCAGGGGGCAATTCTTTTGATAACTTCACAAACTTAGGCTTGTCAGTTGTTCCAAGATTAACATCTTCAACTCCTTTAATAGTAGGCACCAAGCTCGATTTCTTTGTGACATCATCTTGATCAAAAAGCTCCTCTAAAGGTATGAGACCTCTAGGAATTACTTTGTCTTTCAGCTGCAATACATTCATCTGATTTGCTTCGATTTCTTGATCATTGACATCATAATCACCCTCTATGGAAGTATCCTTGAATTTTCCTCCACTCTGCAAAAAAACATTGATTTCATTGTCATCCCAAAACACTTGCTAATATCTTAAATTATCGAGAACAACAGGCCGATGTTTGACATAAATTTCAAATTTTTTGCTGGAATTCATTAGAATCTTCAAATTAGCTGTAGTAGTGGCAAGAGAATCTGCAATAATATTCTGCATTCGGGGTACTGCTGTCAAAGTGTATTCAGAAAACATCCTTAAAATGTCTAGGACTGCATTTCTGTAGGCCCTCAATCGCAGATGCTTTGCTTGATACTCTCCCTTTACCTGTTTGATTATCAACTCTGAATCCCCATAGACATAAATCATCTTTACCTTTAGTTTCTTCAAAATTTTCAGACCTGCGATCAAAGCTTCATACTCTGCTTCATTGTTAGAGCATTCAAAAGCCAATTTGTAAGCACATACTCTAACATTACTAGGAAATTTTTCAGGCTGGAAAACATGGCTCCGAATCCATATTCCTAAACTAGCACCATCCTTACCAACAGCTCCGTCAAAGTCCATGCTCCAAAGGCCTTATTCTTCTTCTTCTAGATGATGAAATTTTGCTTCTTTCTCTACTTTATCTTGACCGATTTCTTCATTTTTCTACTATTCATTGTCCTTTTTCTGCTGGCAGGTAGAAAGCTCAGAAGTGCTTGTTGCTTTATCTTTTTCCTGTCTAAGGGCTTCCCTAATTTTTTTTTAAATTTTAGGTACCTCATCTATGTCCACCAACTGAACATTTTCATCATTCAAAACACCATCTGAATATAATACAAATGACTCTAAATATGTGTGGACTGCATTAATTGGATGATTAACTGGCTTCTCTTTGTTAGTGATCATGTATTTCATTTTCTTCTCCCTGTATAGGTTTCTCAGCTGACCGAACACGGGAATGGTGGCATAAGAGAAATAAAGCTGTATGGTTCCTTTAAGTTTTGCACCCCATGACCTGGACAAAAGAATTCCAAATCATGGTGGAACATCGGAAACAACCACATCCATCAAAACATTCTTGGCTGGGATTTGATCTAAATATAATACCAAGTCTTTGATAATACCAATACAATGGACCCTACCGGAGTCAAAGGAATACAAATCATGGTACTTGCGGGTAATATCAAGACCCAACTTCTCCATAATGGCTTTGGGCATCAAGTTGTGCAAGGCTCTAGAGTCCAACATAGCATTATGTAAAATGAACTCATGCAATTTGAGACTCAGGTAGAAGGGAGGGACTTCACTCTCTTCAGACTGACCTTCTATGGCTGGACCAAAAATGAGTTTAGGATAGTCATCTTCAACATTTACCATATCTTATATAGAGTCTATTTGAAAAATTCTAGACACCTGATGTTTATAAGTGCTGTTTTTTACCAACTCAGTCAAGGGCATGGACACCTTCAGCTTAGAAATTTCATTTTCTAAATTAAAAGATGGAAATTTTTCTACCTCTTTGACGAGAGGATCTTTCTTTTCCACTTGCTCCTTTGTTGTGCTAAGCTGATTCTTTTCACTTGCAATGTTAATTGCTGAGGATGCTTTGCTGGGAGAGGGATCAGCAGGCTCTTTCCCTTTCCTTTGAGTATTTGAGGAGTCATTTTTTGATTACATCTCTTTTCTTTTCTGAACAAGATTGATTGGCACATCTCTGCTCCTTAAAGAATACTGCCTCTGTTGCGTTGACAAAGCGTTCATATATCCTCGTTGATAATCATCAGATTCTTCCTCTAACACTACATCATTGGCCAATATGAAATCATCATCTCTTTGAGTGTCTGGACTCCCTGCATATTCTTCATCTTTTGTCAGAAAAATGGGTGCACCATCGGCAGTGAAGAAATGATTAGCTTCAATTGCCGGATCATCATCATCATCTGTTT